>JAOEHY010052436.1:0-15758 GCA_025447955.1 Psilopsiagon aurifrons
TGAGGCACTGGAATGGGTTGCCCAGGGAAGTTGTGAATGCTCCATCGCTGGCGGTGTTCAAGGCCGGGTTGGACAGATCCTTGGGTGATATGGTTTAATGTGAGGTTTCCCTGCCCATGGCAGGGGTATTAGAACTAGATGATCTTCAGGTCCTTTCCAACCCTAAATATTCTATGATTCTATGATTCAGACAAGAAAGGTAAAATGTGTACTCTAGTGAATAAAAAAATAATGCTTCAAATTGCATTAGAGAAAAAACAAGACTAATTTATTTCAGTACATGTTTGAAAACAGCCAGTGTTGTAAATCCTGTCTGGTAGGTACAACACAACATTTATAATGGTTTCAGAGTTCTGCAAATAGACACGGAAACAACAGAGATTGAAATGTATTATAAGCCTAGGTCATAATCACTATAAAATACTCTTTGCCTCTGAAATTTAATTCAGCTAATCCACTGCACTATCTCTAGGTCAATTAGCAGCTTCACTGAAATATTGAATACTTTCTAATAAGAGAGATCCAACTTCTTCTCTCAGTCACATAGATAAAACACAGCAAATCCAGTTTTTTGATGATAAGGACTTGTAGGGGAGTTGGTTTGTACTGATAAAACAAAGAATAGAACATTATCCTAAATTTACTTTGAAGAAAGATGAATCAGGAAACTATTTGTTCTGCTGGTTGTTTTCCTGTTTTTCCTTTTTGTCCCTTATCATAGCTTGTGTTTTGTGGATACAGTCAATAGCAAGGCTGGTCATTGCCTAGAGATGCATTGAGAGGTATAATCCCTCTAAAGCTTCTGAGATGTGCAGAGATTGCACATATTAACTGCCTAATTAACTGCACCCTTATGGCTTCACCTTTTCCTGACTAGGAGTTGGAAAGGAAATCACAGGGTGCATGGGCTGCAATTATATCTGTTCTTTTGAAAGAATAAAGCTCGTCATCTCCTTCATGTCAAACTACATGTCAATTTAAGAACCAGGCAAGAAATGGCCGTTGGTTGGAAAAAATACGATGATTAAATCTTCTGGAGCAGAACTTGGTGTGAATACTGAAGAAGATATTTGGAAAAGGGGGTTATTTAGCAATCTAAAGGCCAATCTGAATCTAAATTTTACATCTTGATTGTGAACTGTGTGCCACATCTGGGATCCAGCACTGTAGCAGGCAGCATCTTCCTTCTCCATTGGCTCTGGGCTACCTGAAGCTTTATAGCTGAACTGAAACAGTAATCCCCATGGTCTTGGTATAAGTTATGCACCTCAGACTCATGTAATATAGGGTCTGATAGTAGCATATCAGGCAATCATGAAATCTAGACAAAATGTTTTGAACAAAGGAAGATCTGTTTGGAAAATAAAGTTTCTTCCATGTGGAAATACTCTTGTGGGAAAATGTTAAATATCATACTTTCTTTGCCCCCTACACCCCCATTAAAACAGGAAAGCTACTTTGTTTTCTTAAGAAACTTCACAATTATATTTTTAAATGATTACAAATAGCTCAAGAAGCCTCACAAAACCAGGGACATCCCAGCTGAGCCTCCTGTGATGCCACTGTTGCCAAGCATGGCAGGCTTGCTTTCCCAGCTGTAGAGCCCCCATCACCATATCATCCCTTGCAGCTTGAGAAAGGTGACAGGGATGTGCTGTTACAAGTGGAGACAGTGACAAATGGGTGCTTTATTTTGTTTTACTGACATTCTTGCAGTTCTCAGGTTTGACAGAAATGAAGAGTAAGTGGAAACAGTGATGAGACCAAATGCCAGTGTTCTTTAAAAGACAACCTGCTTTCACAAAATCCACAGCACATCCAGCATAGTAAGGTAAGGAGCTGTTTGTTGCTTATCAATACTTTTTCCACATTTTTTAGTAACTTGTTATGTATTATTGCTTTCTTGCTTATCAGATATAGGTCTTTGAAAGTAATTGCCCAAAGGAAATTTCCCTGTTGTTGCTGAGTAAACACAGAATCTCAGTAGATGAGACAGAACAAAGACAAAAGTAAAATGAACAAAACTCCTCAGAATAACATGGAGAAATACATTCCAATGTACCAATGGATCCGATTCTTCTAAACAGTGGGTGACCCTACTGCTTAAAGAAGCTATGTCCAGAGGTGCTTCAGGCTTTCATAACACACACCAAAATAAGAAGATAGACTGCATTTCTAATAATCTGAACAATAAATGAGTACTAGATATTTAAGTATTCAAGAAGCTGGATCCTGTAGCTTAGGTTCTGCATGGTAAAATGCAGTATCAGAGAAATATGTTTTTCTACAATGTATGATTAAGAAAAAGGAGGGAGAAGGAAGGAAGATAGAGCATTTAGAGTTGTGCTCCTTAGTAGCAAACACTTTCTAGTCTGGGGAAATAATTCTTCTATAGGTATTATACCAAACTCACACATAATAAAAAAATAGAAAGATCATTGCTGAAAGAATAAATTATAGTTCATCAAGTATAACATGTTACCTGACAGGAAGAGAAGTTTTTTTGTTTCTTTGCATATTGTTCTTTCTTAAATAAAAGATTATTTCCAACTCAGTGAATGTTTTAAAGCAGCAGACTATCCCTTTCCTCTGGGGCAAATACATACATTGCTTATAAACCTTTTATGATCCAAAGACTAAAATATCTTAATATATAAAATATCACCATAAAAAGTGGTCAGCATGAGAAAAGAGCCAGCATCCAAGTGGCTGGACATTTTGAATGTTTCATTAGATGAAGAATTATTAACAGGTTTTCTCTTTTGAAATCCAGCTGTAAAATGAGTAAAGAAACAGAGCAAGCATATAGGGGTCATATAGGCAGATACACAATTACAGTTGTCTCTGAAAAGAGGAGGAGTCAGAACTACCTTTCTAAGGGGGTTTATATACAGGAGATCAGAAGAAATTGCTCTTTAACTAATATTTGACAGTGGTGTTAATTGCATCTGAAACAGCCCTGGAAAGAATTATGAATGGAGAGGAAGTACAAAGGAGGTCCCTCTCCTTTCCTCTCACTTTCAACCATGAAGACCAGAGCCACCTCAAGGTCTGTCTGGACAGGGCCAGGCATGGATATGATCAGCTCCACTGGCTGTTGAAAACAGAACCTTTCCATTTTCATTAACAGGCAGTGTCCAGAGGACCAAAGAGGATGGAAAAAGACAGAGATTAAACTGCTTCTTGCCTTCTAGGTGGACAACAGGGAGCCAGGCAGTTATGGCAAGGGAAGAAGGCTTGTTTCTTTTGACAGCTGGGAGCTATTTAGGATTAAGCCTAGATAGCATGACTCATGCTACGACTTAACACTTGCAGAGATGCACAAGTTTTCATCAGGAAAATCCAGGTACTTGCACATGTGTAAATGTACCTTATATCTGGAAAAACACTTCCATTTGTATGTTGATTTTTGCATTCACTGAGTTATTTTGTTTTGTATAAAAGACATTCATTCATGTTTCTGATTTCCTAGAAGACACTGCTAAAAGCCCTGGAACCTAAATGTTAAGGTGTGAGTGAAGGCATAGACCTAAGCACTGATAAGTGTGGTTAAACTGTTGCAGACCAAGGAGAGCTTCACCTCACACCAAGCACTGCAAATATGCTCTTAGCATACACCGTGACATACTTGCTATAGAAGTAGATCTGGCATGTTAAGGATCTTACTTGTTTTCTTCTAAAGATTTCTACCCACAGAGCTAATCTGATTGTGCCCAGCCTTATGCTCTGGAGCTCCATGAACTGTCTGAAGAGACTTGCCATTCTATTCCCCACTCATCTCCTTAAACACGCAGGGGGAGCCCTATGCAACACACAGGGCTATCTCTCAAAATAGCATTGATTTTTTTCCTTGATTTTCTTCACAGGATAAAACAATCAGGTAAATATTCACCCATAAAACATTCAGACATTGCAATAGTACTTTGATTGCTTCTTTTTACATGTCAAAAAATATCCTTACACCTTAAATTCTAATAAGCCCTCAGACCATGAGTACATTGGCAGTACCCCTTAGCAACACTTCTGCCTGACAAAGAAACTGGACACTTCCTTGAGAAATTTTCAGATTAATCTTACGAAAATTAAATTCTGTGTAGTTGCTAGGGACTGATATGTTGTTTCCAGATTTATATTTGGGACAGGAGGAGGGTAATCATGGGATAGATATAAGCAGCACAGTACAAAGTCTGAAAGCACAGTTAGGGTTTCAATTTACTTTCTGAGCAGCTTCGTCACTTCTCCACCCATGTGCCTAGCCTCCCCAGGGAAGTCACTGCAGGGAGCAGAAAGAAGCCCAAGAATTCATTGAAAAGAATCCTTCATGTTCTTTCTTTTCCTCTGAAGACTGTTGAAAAGGAAGACTCTGGTGTTGAATTATAAAGACAATTTAAGACTAGATATAGCAGAGGAGATTGTAGAAGCAGTTTGAGTTTCGTAGGATTTTAAAATTAATTTTAAATATGTTACTAAGAGCATTTGCTTATGTCAGTGTGAGCTAAATAGGCTTGCCATAGAGCAGAATGAGCTTCCAGAGAAATATCCTGTCAAAAGGGAGTTCTGACGGGAGAAGCAGGGTGTTTCATTCTTTACCTCTGTTGATGTGCCTGCACTAAGAGTCCAGCTCAGGTGCAAATCCTAGACTTAATATATTCACAGTATGTGCAGTTTTAATTGTATGAGAAGGATCCATTATCTGAAATGTGTTAATTGGAACATGTTATTTTTAAAATGTCAGGGTGCAGTTTCTTAGCGTTAAATTCTAACAATAAGATGGTCTGGCAGGCTTTCCCATCTACTTCAACTTTTCATTAAAAAGAAGCCTGAAGGAGGCACAAAAATGTTGTAACGTTCAAAATAGTAACACCTAACTTGTTTGGTGCATATGAAGTTAATGTTTTTAAAAAGACAGTGTATCAGACACAATTAACATCCCATATTGAAAAATTCTCTAAATTACTTTGCACTAGAAACTCAAATAACTTCTCCAATGTGTACAGAAATCAGTTAAGACTCTTGATTTTGATGTTTTCTGGTAGGCATTCTGTTTAACAGCAGACCTATCTTTTTTTTTTCCCCTGTTGTTTTTGTTAAATCCATTTTCATTTTTGACATCAACAGCAACTGTTCAGACTTGTAAAATCAGAACTTCTCTGTGTATTACTTCAAGAATTAGATACGAAGTGGGCAGATAGCTTTTATTTTATAGGAAAGTATAGTGTTAGGATCAGAACCTTTTAAAACAAAACCAGCAGTGCTTCTGAACTAATGGGAGTATATAAACACAGCACAAAACAAAACACAACTAATAATTTTTGGATTAATTTCTGATGCAAACTTAGATCAAAGGTAATTTTGGTATACCTTGAAATACATTGTATGCGCATCAATAAATATAGTAGACAATGAAATTAAGAGTTTAATCATACTTTTGGTTTACACTTCCAGCAGTATAAAACAAGGAGATCTTCACTGCTTTTCTTTTGTGAGTGATGTAACTCAGAGTCTCATCTAGTGTCTTAGGTACAACAGAAGGATTTAGAGTAGGTAAACAGAAAACAGAAAAGCCTTTATGACTCAAAAGTGTGATGACTGGGTTATCAGGTGGTCTCTTAAAGCCTGCCTGGCATTATTTCTCTTTCCAATAGCATTTTCGGATTTGGGAGGCTTTATTGCAGATTATAAAGACACTTATCAAATCTGTAGTGAGAGGTGAAGAAGGTCATACAGCAGGGGCATCACACCTCAGTTTCCTTGCAGAAACACAACCAGATAAAATGGAGACATGCTAGACCCTGGCTTGCTCTACTGGTGGTCATGTGCCTTTCAGAAAGGTAACAGTCTTCCTCCCCTCTTCTCTTTTTCCAAGGAGAATAAAATTATTTATCAGCCAAATGATCTCTTTAAATAAAGATGTTTAATTCAGTGTGTGCATGTGGGGACTTAATATCAACAGCACCATCTTCTGGGACACAGTATTGTCAAGGCTGGCATTGTTACAGCTGTGGAGGTGTAACTGCACAAAACCGGAAAGATGCCTTAGTAGAAAAATAAGCACTAAACCACACATTTTCATAAGGGCAGTTTTAAGTGACAGAGAGATAGAAGAGCTGAGTAGCCTTGTTGCAAGTATTACTTAATAGCATGCAGTACCAGATGATAACAGATATGGAGATTGAGTGGACTAGAGATGTTTGCATATTCAATACTTGATTTTTTTTCAGTGTAATAAGGATACAAGGAAACAAATAAATAAATAATTTTCACTAGAATTGTAGATTTCAATGTCATCACTGGAGAATCTTGGAGTGAACGCAAGTGTGATTTTGAGTTAGGAATTTGGCTTTACAGAGATGCTGGCTCAAATCATCCGCAAGGAAAGTGTTGAAAGTGTTACATTTGTAATAATATGTGAATTAAATGAAAAAGCCTTCTCGTAGAACCACTTAGACTGGAAAGACCCTTAAGGTCACTGCGTCCTACTATACACCCAACATTGCCAAGTCCACCACTAAACCATGCCTTTAATGCCACATCTACATGTATTTTAAATGCCTCCAAGATTCAATCACTTCCTTGGGCAGCCTGTTCCAATGCTTGATAACCCTTTCAGTGAAGAAATTTTTCATAATATCAAATCTAAAGCTCTGCTGACAGAGCCCTCTACCTGGTGAGTAATAACTGAACACTCGGAAAATGTAGACATATTTCTAGTATAAATGTTTTCTCTTCAGGTATTACTGCCTCCACACCCTCCCCCTCAAAAAAAACCCAAAAAAAACCAAACCCAACCAACCAAAAAAAAAAAAGTCCAACCAAAAAAAAAACCCAAAAATGCTGATTATTTAAGTATTTCTAAACTTCACTGGGGAATTATACTCTTCCTATTTCATTTCTGTATGGTCATTTGATATCTGCACAGATTTGCATTACTGCTCTACTGAAGATGGTGGTAAAGGCACCTACAGATCCATCTTTTTCCTATGTTTTAATCTCAAAATATATATCCAAAAGTTCTCAACCTGGGCAACTTCTTTTTCTCTTCAGGTCTTTGTTAAATACTGAGTCCAGTACCTAAGGATCTACAATTATTAATTGCCTATGTCTGCATTTGATCTATTACAGTGACTGGATGACCCATGAAGAATCAGATTTTCAAAAAGAAAATATATCTGATATTTTATTCCACCTAGATATGGAACTGTGTTATTTCTTTTCCCCCACAGCAGCAAAAGCAAATAGGTTAAGTGCTCGCCTGTATAAAAAAACCCAATGTTTCTGATTGCCGAAGCTGGTTTTGAATATTAGTCATTGAATTTTTTACAGGTATTTCCACATACATTGTTTTGTAAGAGAAACTCAGCTTTGAGTGCCTAATTCACAGGGGAACTATAGAAACAACTTAATAAATGTTCCTTTAAATAAGTGTGTGCATATGTACATTAATATAAGCAGTAGGCTAAGAAAATGTTCGAGTTCTTTTCTTCTTTCATTTAATTTCTCTGTTTTTTCTGTTTTTTATCCATTAACTGAGTGCAAAAGAGTGGAATACAGGAGATCTAACTAACAAACCCATTGGCTTCGTCAGAGAGACCTACACTTCACAACTGCTTTTCAGAAGAAAAAGCAATTTTCTTAATTGTTTTCTTAGCTGCTGTTTTGCTCTAATGTAAACAACAGTGATCCTCATGTCACCCTCCACAAGAAAGAATCTTCTGTAATGAAAAATAATGCAATCAAATCTGCTGCAAAAAGGTAAATAACAACAGTGTAAAAAAATACCTGGCTCTGCGGTTGGTCATGTAGGACAACAACTCTACCTCTGTTTTCCCAAATGGCTTTATATGCTTGCAAATATCCAAAGCATGGGAATCAGAATATCCATATGTTCTGTTCCATTTAAAAAAAAAAACAAAATATATGGCACCAGTTGGCTTTGCACTATTCCATATGTGCATGACTTCTTATTGCCTTTGGCTTTTATATCAATCACTTGCAAATACAGCTGATGAAAGTTGCCAGGTGTTCTCCCTATGAATTACATGATAGTGATAAGAAAATAGATGTATTCTGTAGATATCTGCATCTGAAATATTCAGAAAATCTATTTTATATCTGTTTAAAGAAAATTGGCCCAGCAAACATCAGTCTGAGCAAAACTGAAAAAAACCCAACACAGCAGGAGTATAATTTCTCTGTCTTGCTTATTTACTAATTTTCCTTCAGACTGCTCATATCTCATGGGTTTAACAAAACTCTTGGCTGGGCCCTTGAGCCCACTCACATTATATGCAAATTGTAAGACTTCTGCTTCCTTAGTGATGACTTAATTGGGTTTTATAAGATATATTAATTCAAGAAGAATTCCAGTGCATAACTTATGTTAATAAAACAAAGCAAAACTAGTATCAAAACTGAACTTCTAGTACAAGAAACAGACTTGGATTTGTCAGTGACTGCATTTTTAAGAATAAAAGCTCTCTCAATATCTATTTACCAAACTGGAATAAAATATTTCAAAGAAGTCGTAACGTGTTATAGATTTTTTAAAAAAGTGGTTCATAGGTAAGCAGAAATATTTCTAAAGCCAACATACATCAGAAGGCAAAAAAATCCCAAATGGTCAGGTCTGGCAAATAAGTTATCTTATAACTTTGAATATAAATGTAACTAGCGAGCAGTATAAAGAAAACTTAAAGTACTAAGTACTATAATGAGTCCACAAATGTAAAATAACACAGCCTCTAAGGCTATCATTCTACAAGTTATTTCAATAAGCATTGTGCTGCAACAAAATTAAAATCCCACAGAGCTAAGGAAAGCCAATTATTTTACACGCATTCTAAATACCTGAATAGGAAATTCTCTTTCTCTTTTTTCTGTTTTCGTTTGGGATTTTTGTTTTGGGGTTGTTTTGGTTTCGGGTTTTTTTTCTGTCTTGATGGGATCAAGATTGGATGCCTGGGGAAAAAAAAAAAATCAAGTTATGCATGCCTCCTTTCTGGATTTTGCAACGAGACATTTAATGGACATCATGAAATTTGTAAACAGTGCAGAAATGGGATTTTCTGGTTTTAAAGCATAGATTTTTATTGACATAAAACCAGAGAAGGAATGTGTGAATACTTGTGAATAGCGTTAAAAGAATCTAACAGGCAGTTGTAGGAGTTAATGAACAGACATACCCAGAAGTTTTCACAGATCAGCTTTATCCCTTCTTTAATGTAGCTACCTTCATTTTTCTAATTTCAGTCTAGATGAGACATGCCTTGGGTACTTAACTGGGGTCAAACCATGGTATTACACACGGATCATTTCCAACATGAATCTTTAAACTGGCATCCTCTTCATAAATCTGGCCTGATTAAATAGAGAACTTCCCTTCATCCAAACACTCTGAACCAGCCAGGTTTCCCCTTCCTCCTCAGACTGCTCAACTATCAAAAAAAGTCTTAAAAATAAATATTCACCTGTTTTCCATGATAAACAATCAAGTCAGATGATTAGCTAAATGCACTCAGCTGTGATGAGTGATAACTCTACCATGAAAAGCAACTAATAAATATTGAATTAGTTCCATCTAAAAATTCAAGGCACAAAGTTATATACTGCACTTTCTGGGCCTTTAGTGAAGTGGAAAAGGCTGAAGGCTAACTATTAATGTTTTCATAAAATGAAAATTGTTTTTGGCCTTTGTACTGCCTTTATTACAGCCACATGGCAAATCAAGTTATGCTGATGCACTTACTAAATAAAGTTTAACTTCTCATAAAAATAATAGTCTTTTCTATAGACAAGAAAGCAAGAACAATTAGCAAGAAAATGGCAAGACTTAATCTGCTTATTAAGATACTCATTCCTGGGTATTCAGAACTGTTTTTTTTAACAGTGGCTGTAATCATTTGAGAAAATGCCTTTGAAAGTGTGTCCTTAAGCCTGACAAAGTGCACAACCACAGCATGAAGCTGAAAGTTTTACAGCTATATGGAAAATAAGAAATGAGTACATGCATCAGTACAGAGACTGAAACATGAACGAAAAAACAATCAAAATTTTAAGCCCCCACTGTGCCATATTAGGCTCCAGTTCTTGGAGAGCTGTGTATTCAGCTTAATTTAAATTGCCTAGAAGTGCTTTCCATATACAAATGCATCTTTTATTTTAACTTTATTATTTGTTTTAACTTTAATAATTCATGAATATAGCATCAATATATTAATTAGTAACTCCGCGTGTTGCAGAGATGAGAGTTTAGCAGACAAAGAACCACTAATGAGTGATAAAATTCTTTCATTTTCCTACTGCAAATTATTTATTTGTTCAAAGGACCAGACTGACTTGATCTTCCTTCAAATCTTACTTTACTCTGAGAAGGTGAGGTGCCATTAGACCCACTGAGCCTAGATGATCATTTTCAGTCCCTTCCAAAGGAAATATTAAATTATTTTCCATTCCATTCTGTTTTATTTTTGCATATTCCTGATTTCCCTCCCAGAGAGAACGATCATAGGGAGTAGGCTACATAGTGCCGAACCAAATAGGCAAGTCACACGTCTGCTGCTTGTGGGACCTTCCTCCACCAAAGGAGGAACAGAACAAGGAAATTCACCAGTTCCAGAAGAGCTATGAAGCTTTGTTCCCCATTGATTCACTGAAAACAGAACAGAACGTGACTGCAAGCTCTGCAGACGCCACTACATGATGGCAAATGTTACTTTACTGAACTGAGAGAAATTTTTTTCTGGCCCATTAAACAGTACTATCCTATGCACTCATTTTCATTAACAAATCCTGATAAATCTGTTCATTAGAAAGAAATGTTTATTGTGTATCATTTAATGAAAGACCTAAAGATGGAAGGTGAAATAACTATTTCAATATCTGTTCTGGGAGCAAAACTTTCAGATAGCAGCCCAACACTGGAATGGCAGAAAATGTCTTTTTTGAGCTTTCTGTTTTTCAGACTGTGCCAGTAGATATGCTCAACATCATTTTCATAAAAGAAAAAAATATTTTGTCTTTCCCTTCAGCAATTAATCATATTCTAGCTGAGGGAAAATTTAAAAACAAAAAGCAAGCCAAAAACACACCCACCACCCTGGAGCAGTCATGCTAATGGAAACAAACACATCTTTCAGAATCATAAGCTTCTTTGTTCAGGCTTGTTTTGCCTTAGCTAAATCTGGAGAAAAATGTATTTTCCCCCAGTTATGAAATACTTCCTTTACACTTCCTGATTTCATTCATAATGTAGTCCTTATCACAATCTGAGAAAAACAAAAGGATCAGAAAATAACAAAGCCTGCTTCTTTGGAAAAAAATCTGCAAGCAATAAAGATGGAAGAAAGCTCTGTAAGCAATTCTAAATTCCTCTGCTATCTGAAGTGGCAGATCAAGGTTTTTCTGAAAGTGAAACTTTTTCATATTGAAAGTGAAATATTGCCTTTCTAGCTCATTCAGATCCCAGCTGTAGCCTTCAGGAAAACTCAGTGTTCAACTATTATATATCTTAATATTTTATTTTCTCCTTATCTTTAATAAGATCTGTGCCATGAGTTTCGAAGAGTCCTACTTAAAGCTATACTTTTCTCTCCTCAAATTATTTTCACATCCAGCTGCAGAAATTAGAGCTCCTCTATACTTCTCAGTGAGAAACCTGCTGCATGTGCTAATTTTACTGGATTGGCCCAGTATTGCTTTTGTTTGTTTGAAGCATGCTAATGTAGACCCAGAGTGGTGAATAGGGGCTTTAAATGAGAAGACAATCATATTTAATATGGTCTGTTATCAAGAACTGAGCTGGGAAATCTAACTTTATGAAAACCCTTCTGCCACTGTAGAGCTGTCATCTGAGTAGAGTAAAAAGGCTTTCTATTTTTTAAAGTCCAAGTTGAGAAGTAAATCAATAATCAAGACTGGTGAAAATTCTATGCTAAACAAAATTTAGCATACAAGATTGAGTTTAATGGTTTTTTATGTTCCTGGGGTAAATAGTGATTAATCTGAGATGTGATTTACATACTAGGGTGCAAATACAATGGACTTTAAAGAGTAAAGCCATGTACTTCACACTGCTCAGGGTATTCATGGGTTCTAGCAAGTATAATTAGTGCATGACAGACATGATTTATCATTCCTCTACTTTTGCATTTATGTCCATATATTATAGCAAAGTCAAACACAGTAGAAACTAGAGTAACATGGTGGAAAGTCAGTACTTAGGGGAATTAGATAGTGAGACAGAACAGAAATAGTTTAAATACCATCAGTGTGAGAGATTAATAGCTAGGAGAAATGCTTTGGATAAAATATATAATGAAGTGAAGCAGTGGAGATAAGATTACATGTCTGTACACACCTAGGTAATACATCCCAAAGAACTTTCACCCCCATTTGAATCAGTCAGCCATGTTGCAAAGAGAACTTTGAATTAGAAAAATGACAGCATTTTAGAATACATTTGAGAACAACCCTGAATTTTTAACCGTCTATACCTTGAAGAAGCGGATTGTGGCTTTGCTTTCCTGTTCCAACATGGTATTGGTGCAACTGGATCAAAAGAATAGCCAGTGCTGTAAAGCTCATGTACACTGCAGAGTTGCACCAATCCAATGAATTTCAGCCACATAAGCTTGCTAACTGCTTTTTAATTGTTCTTAATGACTACTGCTATGGTTTGGCATTAATTTACATTTATGTAAGTGTTAAAAAGGATGAATCCTACCAGATCCAGGTCATGGTGAAGGAATATAATGTCATTTTTTAATGCTAAATCTATGTAAGTGTTTTTGCCAAAAGACAAAGTTTGTGATATTCACATCTACAAAAGCATCAACCTCTATACAAAATATGTACTTTTGCATTTGTAAATCTATCAGGACAGCCTTCGAAAATAAGATTTCATGTTGAAATGTACCACTGGCCAAGCATTATAGAAAAGTTTGTCTTGCCTTGTACGTTTATAAGAAGTATTACCAAAGACTTTCACTTGTCCTCCACTTCCACACAGTTATAAAACTTCTCAGAAGTCACATAGGTTTAAATTGCAATTTCTGCTGGTTTAATTTTCAAAATTATGCTTTGTTTGACTGGAAATGGCCAAAATGTAATAACTTGTCTGATTATGGATGCAATACATTTACAAGTTCTTCTTTTTTTTTTTTTTTCAGTGCTTTTTTTCTTCCAAAAGACACTCCCAGACAAAAGGTAATTTATTTATTGACTTTAGACAGTCCCAAAGTGGCCAAATTGGAGGAGGCTAAGTTATTAAAGGTTAAAGCTCCTATGAGGGCGTGGTAATTTCCACAAGTATCTGAATAGAAATTTAAGTATCTAGCTTTAGAGTTAAGGGTTGGTGGTTTTTAAGTATTGTTGAAAAAAGCTTGTGCACAGTAGCTATTTCTCAGAAACAAATGTGAAAATCACTTTATTACATGAAGAAAAAATGCCTGACACTTACTTTGCAAAATACTTTAAGGTGAGGTTAGAAGGAGCCTTGAGCAACCTGGTCTAGTGGAAGGTTACCTTGCCAGTGGGAGGGGGCTTGAAACAAGACATTTAAGGTCCGTTCCAGCCCAAATCATGCAGTGATTCTGTGCCCACTTGGAGACTCATCTTGACTCTCTCCGTGTTAAAAAACAAATCTCAACCTTCTGCTTTTTCTGTCTATTGCCCTCATTCCCTTCCTCTTTTTGAAGGATACCTGGCAAGATGATAGTTTTATTTTCATTCCAGAATAAGAAAATATATAATGCTTGTATTTTTTACAGCTGAATTCTCTTCTCCAGACAATTTGCCTGATTCTCAGAGATTCCCCGGTGCCATGGCATACTGTATCTAACATCACATCTAGCCATACCTAATAAACATCTTATAAAATAACATAGAAGCCCATTTGCCTTCTTGAATATGCCAAAATGTTCAACTTCCAGTAGACATGCTGCTCAGCCATATATTCCTCTGCTTTTCCACAGAGCTGTCATTTCTGCTAACATTAGAAAAGTCTGTTATAAATGTTAAGGATGCAGGACTACCCTTTCTGTAGTTCTCATGCTTACAGTTCATTCTTCAATAATTCATTACCCATAAGAATCTAGGGCTTGTTGAAATCTTTTAGAAATTTGGTATAGCATTTATCGGCAAAGTATTTGTGTTACATTTGAAACACCAGGCTGGATGCTTAAATTCTATTTCTGTCTTTCCGGGGGTTTTCTCTGCACATGGGCTTTCTCCTTGCTCACTGAATAGCACAAATAGCACAATGACGATTTATGGCGACTGCTTGGGTTTGTGCTTTGTGCCGACCCGTTAGTAGCTGACCTCTGCCAGAAGCTTCTCTGGTTACTTAGAAATCTTGGAATCAATTAAAACTGTGGACATCAGCAGCACGTAGGGGAACCAATTATAACCGTTTGTGTCTGTACAAACAGCAGAGTTGGTGTCCACAAATAGCCTTCTGTGTCGGAAAAACAATGAGTGATCATGCAGAGGTTATGCAACTAATTGCTAGAAAGAGTGCAGAAATAAATTAATTCTGTTTAGGATAATCTTATTCATAACAGTTACATGTAATTTAAATACGTTAAAGGGGAAGGTGATCTCCTGAGTTAGTCCCTGAATAGCCAACATCAGTCAGGTTTGTGCAATTCCCCTTGCAGTTAAAGACAGTCATGGGTATACAGGACTTTACACCAAAAAGCCTTTCATAAAATACAATTAAAGAGAAGAAAACGTGGGTTTGAGTGAATGGTCTGTGAAAAAATCTCCGTTTTTACCCAGTTTATTATCTACTCTACTTTTTCCCCCTTTTTAAAAAAAAAAAAAAAAAAAAAATTCAGCATGGTTCCTGGAGGATCAATGAAAATGCTTTATTTGGTTTTGTAGATCTATGTCTTTTAAACAACAGAATTATTTGATCCTTTAAACAGATTTTGTTTTCAGTCAGTTGGCAAAATGAAAGTCTCCTGTAAAAGATGATACAGTAATGTCTTCCTCATCACAACAGGCTACAGAAAAAATACAGAGAAGCAGTTGCCCTGCTGCGTTAATCAGGCTCACCAGAAAAACTAAACAATAGACTAAATAGTAAGTCAAAAAATATTCTGTAACAATCTGTACCTCTGTGTGAGTGGATAATAGAATCAATAGTGCCCAAATAAAGCCTTTCATGTTGGAAAAACAATGACTGTTTATACACAAATTCTGAAACAAAAACACAGGAAGCAGCACAGAAGAAAAATACTTCCAGTTGAGATAATCATATTGATATAAATTATATCTAAGTTTCTTAGTCTAAAAACAAGAAGGTAAGAAAAGAGGAGGAGTTAATTTTTCCTTTTAATTGCCTTAATGAACTCCCTGAAGGTATATGAAGTACATAGATTGGACTGTGAAATTCATTTAAATTAAAAGCTTTACCTTTCATGAAGAGATTATTTACTGTTTTTTACTTGTGTGTGCTTCTAGACAACCACTGTGATGAAAAGATTTTGTCTGTACTGAGATATGCATTTTCTGAATCTAAAGCCTGTGGGTATCCTTCAGTTCTGACAACTTGTCAAGCAGTTGGTTAGGCATTTGCAATTTAGAATGAGAAACTTCAGCAGAAATGAACAAGCAAAATGTATTAAAGCATATTTTCCATAAAATAAGAAAAAGAAGAAAAGAAGAAATAGAAGTAAAAAAAAAACCAAACCAAACTAAAAAACCCTCCCCAAAAAATAGAAGTAAAAAAAAAACAAACCAAACTAAAAAACCCTCCC
>JAOEHY010052438.1:0-15355 GCA_025447955.1 Psilopsiagon aurifrons
TGAGGCTGACTGCTCTGTAGTTCCCCGGCTCATCCATTTTCCCCTTCTTGAAAATGGGGGTTATATTTCCCTTTTTCTTGTCGTTGGGAACTTCACCTGACTGCCATGATTTTTCAAATATGATGGACAGTGGCTTAGCAACTTCATTCATCAGCTCCTTCAGGACCCACGGATGGATTTCATCAGGTCCCATGGACTTGAATATGTTCAGGTTCTTAAGATGGTCTCGAACCAGATCCACTCCTACAGTGGGCCCAGGGTCTTCATTCTCACTGTCCCTGCGTCTGCCTTCCAAGGCTTGGGTGGTGCGGTCAGAGTATTTGCCGGTGAAGACTGGGGCAAAGAAGTCATTAAGAACCGCTGCCTTCTTCAGATCCAGGGTAGCCAGTTCTCCTGATAGCTTCTGGAGGGGGGCCACGTCGTCCCTAGTCTGTCTTTTATTCGCTACATACCTGTAGAATCCCTTCCTGTTACCTTTAACATCCGTAACCAAGTTTAATTCTAACTGAGCCTTAGCTTTCCTAACCTGGTCCCCAGCTTCCTGGACAACATCCCTGTATTCTTCCCTGGCTGCCTGTCCTTGCTTCCACCTTTTAGAAGCCTCTTTTTTCCTTCGAATTTTCCTCAGCAACTCCTTATCCATTGATGAAGGTCTCCTGGCCCTCCTGCAGCACTTCCTTCTGGTTGGGATGCAACACTCCTGAGCTTGTTGTGTGGCACTGTACAAAAAATGCTTATGTTTGACATGTGGCTTAAAGCACTGTTTATGCATTTATTACACAGTAAATATTTATTTGGAAAAAAAATCCCTTCTAGCATTAACATTGCTGAGCAGCTTATGAAGAGCATAGTATTGATGCAGTCTTAGTAGAGCTGTAAATAGATTCTATGCTTTGGAGCAATGAGAGAATGCTAAAAGCGTGTCACATTAAACCCAAACTCAATCAAAATATAATGAGTGGCAAAATATTCCTAGATGAATGTTAGGTCTTTGAATCCCTGTGCTTTTGTTTTCTCTCTTTCCCTTTCTTCTTCTTTTTTTTTTTTTTTTTAATCTTAGGGTGTGTCCAAAATATCCTTTCCCAGAGAGGAGGTGTGGACAATTTGTTCCCCTCTCTGGTTATGTATTCAGAGCATCTGGCTTCATCTCCTTTGTTCTCAGTTGAAAACAAAATAATGTAATGTGCTTTTATTAGAGATATTTGCTGTACATGTTAACGTGCCCTGGCTCACTTGCCTTTTAATGGTTTCTGCAGGTTATTTGAAATCAATAAAATACTTGAGCTAGAACAAGATTTTCAGAAGGGTTGGTGGGTGGATTATAGAAATGA
This sequence comes from Psilopsiagon aurifrons, assembly GCA_025447955.1. Taxonomy (NCBI): domain Eukaryota; kingdom Metazoa; phylum Chordata; class Aves; order Psittaciformes; family Psittacidae; genus Psilopsiagon; species Psilopsiagon aurifrons. Next base: position 1,332 of record JAOEHY010052438.1, read on the forward strand.
CGTCTTTAAGTTTGTTGGAAAGCCATATGATTTTCCAGATTCCTCATTGCTGATGATTAAATGAGATTTACCTGTTAATGTAAGACAGAAAATAAAAAGCAAATACATGGATTTACTGATGACACTAATATGACCCCATCAACAGCAAATCGGAAAATGAGTTTTTTATGAGCTGTTTGAAAACCATTTCGTAATATCTTACTGTAACCTAGTTTTGAGAGCCTTGAAAAGATTTGTGCATACCAAATTTTATGATTTCCTGGACATTTGAACCCAAGTTGTTCATGTTTACTGAGGTTGATCTGAGCATGAGCTTTATAGTACAGTATAAATCATGCTGAGCGTAGTCTGAACTTGAAAATCAAGACCAGGAATACAGAAGGTAGAAAGTTGAACACTGCAAGTAGATGGTTATTGCGGAGATTGTGGGATTCAGTCACAGCAACTAGCCAAGTTTTTGGGTAGTCAGCTGTACTGAAGATATGAAAAATAGTTAATTTGAACACTGTTGGGTAAAGGCATGCTAATGCCTGACCTCCCAGTCTGAATGGCAGTCAAAAGAATGCATTTTCAGAGAGGACACCTTTAGAAAGAAAGTTATGTGGTAGAGGCTTTTTCTAAGTCAAGTAGAAGTGAACATTAGTGGACCGTTTCATTTCTTGGCATGTGATGCCTGGGATCTGAGCTTCAATTTTGTGGAATAGTTTTCTGTGAGGAAGTTTACCACATGCATTTCTAGTTGCGTAGAGTAGTGGTCTATGATGTGGTCTGATCAAGCTATTCCTTTTTCTCCGAGACCAGCATTTTGAGTTGGCATCTTAAGATGTCATGTTGAGACAAAATTGTACACATTATGTTTTCTTTTGGTCTTCAGGAAAGCATGGAACCCAACAAATTTATTGTGTCCTGTCATTTTGTTAGGTAAAGTTTTGAGGATGTTAGAGTTTCTGTTTGGATTAAACCTAGCAGAATGCCCTTAGTCTGGCTCTAACTTGCAAAGTTTTGAAGAAATCAAAGGCTTACAGTTGCTCATTTATCAGATGCCAGAGGACTGGTGGTGGTGGGGGGAAGTATCTTTGATCTTGCTGTTATCTTTAGATGTTATCTTTTTTTGTAAAGAGCTACATGCTGAAATTTTTTATTTACAAGTGATGTGAAAGGGGAAAACACCCACAAACCTATAGTAATCATAAAGTTAGGAGTAGTAATAAAAAGCCAAGAAAATGTCCAAATGGCTTTGTGCTTTTTCTTTCTTTCTGTCAAAACCCCACCTTCTCATTATCCCCCCACCCCCCCATGCAATTCTCTCTCAGCCTGAATTGCTGTTAACTCCACTTAAGCAGACAGCTAGTTGCTAGTGATGAGTTTTGTTCTTATTCGTAGTATCCCACTAGCACCTTGATTAAATACTGCTTTCTTGGTCTGTATTAGTATACTTGGCATAGAAACTTTGAATTAATGTATTTGCTGGAAGAGCAAGTGCTTGAAGGCAGAACTAAAATAATCTTTAGATGTTGAAATTCACCAAAGTTTTTTGCCTCTGAAGGCTTAGATGTCTCTTTGCAAAAGGAAGGTATCTGTTCAGTTTATTTTCTTTATTGTTGCTAACCCAGAAAGTGGCATTCATTGGGTTGTGGCAAGCATACACTTTTGGTGATGACTTTGGCAACTGTTAAAACTGGGAGGGCTGGAAACACTTAGTCCTTCTGCAGATACTCTGATAAACCATGAAGAAATGTTGGTCAGGATTGGATGGTGTATTACATGCTGTGTAATGCTGAATGTTACATATTTCAGGTTTGGTTTCTGTCTATCTGCCAAGATTATATTTTCTTCATTGTTATGTTAAAACCAACAAGAACATGCTGGAAATAAGTCTTTCAGTGGAAGCTAATGTTCATGTTCATTTTTATCAGAAAATGAAATGCACTTACGTTTCTACTAGTTAACTCTCATTGCTTTGGCAGTGACAGTTGCTCAGTTGTTTTCAGTTAAATCAGCCTGCCTGAAAACTAGTGAAGACAAAATGAAATCTGGTATCGGGTACAATTAACTTTTAGATGAGACCTTTAATGTTTAAGATTGAGGTATGAGAAGTCAAATGCTTTAAGCTAATGGTGGTGTGGGGCTTTAAGCTAATGGTGGTGTGGGGTTAATTTTTTTTTTTTTCTGGTTGTGTTGGTTTTTGGTTTTTTTTTTTTTGTTTTCTTTGATATCTTGCCTGTAAAATGTGGTTCTTGCATATGGAGGCATTGTCATATGGTGTGTTAAGTCAAATTGTGTCCTTAGTTTTGTGATAAAATAAATGTTAATCTGAATAATTCTGTGTTTGCTCTCAAGATGAATGCAATGCTAGAAATCTAGTTCGTAACAATGTAATCTTTTATCTTTTCTGTATGAAGACAACCTTTACAGTTATTACTCCTCAGATAGTACACATTTACATTCACATTTACAAATGTTTGCTTGTAATGTTTTTGTGGGAATCTTTGTTTACTTTTCAGCAATGTTTTTTGTTTTCTCATTTCTTAGACAAATGCATCTGGATGCATTTTTACACAAGTTGCATTTAAAATAACTTGCCACACATAAGTTAGACATTGGTGCCCAGTCTCATTTGCAAGTTTGCATCCTAGTTTTCAATTTTTGTTAATAGATAGAGAAATGTCAAAAGTAGTTATTAATATTCCTGTTGGTTTGTTTATCTAGCTAAGTTTCATTAATGAACTCCTTCCAAGTTTGATTTAGTACTTTTTATTAATGTTAAGTGTATGACTTTGTATTAATTTTAGTGACTTTTGGAACAAGCACCGTAATGATCTTCTGGTTTTGGTGATGAAAACAATCTGCTCCTGAAAGTGACTTGACATTGTTAGCCTCACATCTTCAATTATGTGATTTATTTAAGATGTTAGTATGTGATTTACTTAAGGATTTAGAAAGCACGTGTTGATAGGTTGAGGTGCTAGTACTGTAATCTGAATTAGTTATAGAAGATCACACACAGTTTGCTGAAGAAGAGTTGGGTATCCTTCCAGTGAATATGAAGTTCAACCTTTCTTATGAAAGCTTTGCATAATGTTAGCAGAAGCCTAGGAATGAACCTTCTGTGCAGCTCTGTGTCTGACGAGGTCAGATAACCTCATGCCCCAGAAGGGGTTTCATTAGCATAAGAAACTGTTGCTGTATGTTTTGTCTGAAGAAAAACATCACACACTGCTATGTCTCAACACTTAGTGAGTAAGCAAAGCAACAGTGGCTGCCTCAGGTTTCCTTTGCAAGTATTTAGTACGTTATACAGTAGTGCGAATATGTGAGTTTCTACTCTGCAGTGAGCTCTGGTGGAAATCTGAACCTGAGGATGCAGAAGCATTGCAGCTAGCTGTTTTGTGCCATTAACAATAAAAATCATGTTTTCAGCTAATAAAAAAAAATTGGCAATAAGCAATACTTTTCTTTATGTGATTGTTTGAATGAACATAGATTTTTAGATTTGTGAATGTTTAGAAAATGGTTTCCAGAAAGCAGGCAGTGTGTTTATTGCCTTCAGCAAAGATAACCATCTGCTTGTTTTCTGCGGAGTTTTTTCTCTTCTTTTGCCAGGTGTGTGTGGTAGACTATTTGCAATTGCAGTCGTGAGCGTTTTGAAGTGGCATACATGAAGACTTTGGGTGTATTTTGAAAATCTGGAGATAATTTCATTGCAATGTAGGAGGCTAGCAAATGGAGTAGTGCATGTTGTTGGTAGACATTACAAGCAGCTTAGACATTATTTAGATCTTTCTAGGGTTTCATATGGTAGCTTATGCAATGACTAAGGACACTTCTTTTTTTCTGAATATTTGCATAGTCCCGTGGTGCTTGTTAATGTGACATAATTCAGTGGTGTCCTGATTGATCTTAGAAGTGAAACCTCCTGTGTGGTAACAGTGAGTGTCAGGTACTTCATCTTACTCTGAAGACATTTGACTAAATTAGTTAAATGCCACCTTTTGTGTTGACTCTGCAGAAGATAATTCTTCTGCCCTTCAGTTGAGGTGCTCTTGTGACTGGTGCATGCTTTGGATATGTGAATGCATTTTAGGCATTTGATTGTGGTGAATGACCAAATATTGAGGGCATTGTAGAAAAATTGAAAGATATCTTGCCAGGGGTTATCAGCTGTGAATTTGAATCATTGTGTTCTAGACTCGTGCCAAAGTCTGCTTATACTTAAGCATAGAACTAATTGCTACTAATTATTTAGCCTGGGAAATCAAAGGTGACTGCATGTCTGGTTGCATCAGTCACTAGTAGTAGAAACACTAAGTTACCTCCATTGCTTACAGAAACTACAGAAGTATCTTGGTCTCAGTGGTCAAAGGGTCTCAGCAATAAATGGGTCCTAGACCAAGATAATCTACTGAACTACAGCAGGCAGCCTCAACTTTTTGGTTTTACCCCCTTATTCAGAGGAAATCGGGTAAGGTCTTGTTGGTTTTAAACAAAACATTACAGAATGACATCACCTGCTGGTTCCTAGGCTTTTGAAGTCTATTTCTAGCTTTTTTACTGATTCTCCTTTTGACCATAGGCATATCATACAATCTTTCTAGGACTCTGTTGACTTAATGAAGATGACCGAATCCTTCATTATTCATCAGTGCTGTCATGATTTAAGAGCATTTTTAGTTTGTTGGCATTAGAACATCAGTCAGAAATACTTTTGTACTTGTGTTCAGGTCCTGTTAAACAATTTTTTAATTCCTTTCTGGATTAGCCACTATAGCTTGAGGATCTTAAGGACCACACCTCAAGCTAACTGAATGATTTTGTTTATTTCAGGTAATACGGACTGTATAGAAACTGGGGAAAATAACATTCAAACATGGAATTATTCTTGTAGGTGTCAGGTAAAATTAGGTGACAGCCTCAAATGTCACAATTTTTAACTGTGTTCATATCATTGTGAAATTCATACTGCTTCATGAAATTACCAGGGAACCTTAGTGCTGTAAAAATCTTTTGCCTCTACTGACAACCATAAAAGATGTGTTTCAATTCAGGTGTGTGTGGGAAATGCAGTAATTTGCTTGCAGAAACATTAAGAAAAATTTCCTTACAGAATTTTCTACTTTAGTCTGTCATATACAAAAGCGTTTTTCTTTTCCTCTCCATGAAATACATGCTGTTTCCAGACAGCCGTAGTTGTGGTAGGTAGGTTATCCTGAAGATTCCTGGAGAGGCTGGGTGATGGGAAAAGAATCCCCTGGGAGCAGACTGGAAGCTTTGTTCAGGAATAAATCCTCTTCAGTTCTCCAGGCCTCGTGTGGAGTAACTGGCAAGGGTTTGTGGGAATATTCATAACAGAGGGTTCTCAGAGATAAAGAAAGCCCAGAATCCTTATTCAATATGGGGAGTTGTTTTGTTGTGCTCCAGAAATGTACGTGCTGAGTTCTAGTTCTGTATGTGCACAAAGATACCTTGCTCTTTTAAGAAACTCGCCTATCCATGCAGTCGGTGAGGAAAGGACTGGTGAATATCACCAGTCTAGTCTATGTTGAGTTTTTTGACTGTCTTAACTTCTCTTCCTCGCATGTGTGTATTTGATGCAGAGTTCTTTCTTCGTGAGATGAAAAAAGCAATAGAAAATGTAGGACGACTTTAAGGGATTTATTGTATTCTTTTAGCAATAGTTTCCTTATGTGTTAAGTCTTTGTTTTGTGTTTGATATCTCTTTATGGATTGGCAGAGTCTGAGAAAGCACAACTGAGATGATCATGTATCACTGAAGTGAGTATAAGTTTTTCTTGTAGAATTTAAGGATCAAGCAAATGAAGAAGAATGGATGAAAAGGTAGGTAGTGTAGCATATGTTTTTGTAATAGGATCTTTATTGCTTTTCTTTCCAATTCAAGTCAAGATCTGATGGAAAACTTTAAATGACCTGCCTGGTGGGCTTCTAAAACCCATACTTTGGTAGCTGAATTGCAAAACCATTAGCTTGACTTTACTTACCCAATATACTAATCTGTTAACCATTTTCATAATGCTCAAAGCAAGGTTCTACGCTGTGGATTACCTATTTGGAACTGGATGATTGTTACAGTGTAACTAGTGCAGCATTTCTGCTTTGCAGGTGGCTTTTCAGGAGGTGCATACACTGTTAGCATATATTTTTTGTGTAAATTTAGAGCTTGCTTTCATGGTTTGATTGCGCTCGTTCTGCCCATGTTCCTAAAGGAAACAATGGTTCCAATATTGAGCAGGCATCACTTCCCAAGGTGACAGTCACAGAATGGCAGAATGGCTGAGGTTGGAAGGGACCTTGGGAGGTCACCTGGTCCAATGCCCCTGCTGAAGCAGGGCTGCCTAGAGCCAGCTGTCCAGAACAGCTTGTGATTATCCACGTATTTGAGGATGGAGGCTACACGTGCTGTCTGGGAAACCCCAGTGAGGGTGTTAGTGGTTAGTGTTAGATAATACTGTTTCCAGGTGCATGTAAATATGTGGGTTTGACACTTTTCACTGTGGTTAATCTGTGTGAAAAAAGTTTACAAGTTACAAATGTTGGCACTTTTTCCATGGTGTGTCCTTAAGATGTGATGTTTTCCTTTAAAAGAACAGTAATAAATTTTAAAGACTTCTATTTTACTGTACTTTGCAGAATTACAGATTTTTTTTGGTTTAATCTGAGAACAACATGCTGTCACCAGCTATTATTATTGTGGCATATAGTTTTTTATTTGTAATGATATCTAAATGTTTAGGTAATTTAAGCACTCAAACTGAAGAAATACGATATTGCATCTATTAGAAACAAATACAGCAAGAATGTGAGCAATTTAAATACAAAACCATGAAGATAATCTTATTTTGATCTTACATAGCTCAAATCCCTAGCTCTTAGGGAATGCCTGCTCTGCGAACTTCTTGTTGACAGATGAAAAAGAAAATATGTTCATTATATAAATAAATCACATGGAATAATAGTGTGGCTGTTATGACCTTTTTGCATGGCTTTTTATCTTCTGCATCAGTGGAGATTCAAGTGATCTATTATTTGAAATAAAATAAGCCAGTTTTTATATGGCAGTGGCAGCTGTATTTTTTCCAGCAGTGTGTCTGTTTGTTTTGAGGAGGAAGAATGACCTGGTAAATACTAAGTTTCTATTACTGTATTTTTTTTTTTTTTTTTCAGTGTAAGCTGGAATTTTGCCATAGAAATTCTGTGGCTCTGTAATGATGGCGAAAATTGTGTGCACCATTCTTTTTTTTTAAGTGGCTTCTTTGCTTTGTGGACAAAACCTGAACATGTTTGTTCCCACTACTACATAATTTATGTCCCTTTTCCTACACAGTACACTGATTTGTTTACTGAAATAATCTGTTCTGGTAGAATTTAAGCCAAGCTTAGTTTAAGGCTGCTTGCTATTCACTGCTACATATTTACATTTCTTTTAGAAAGATAAAAGATGTTCAAGTGAACTGTAAAACGGGATCTGTGGGATGAATAAATGTGGTTATATTGGTCCTTGATCTGAAGACTGTTCTCCACCCAAGGGAAGATGTATTTTGTCCTTGCTAAACGGAAAAAAAGCCCAACCCAAAACTGAACCAACCAAAACCAAGAAACCGAAACTCATATAACACTTGAAAGGGAAATGAGGACTATGATTTTCAATAGTAAACTTCCAGTTTTACAAGTTTCTGGGATATTCAGAGTTGGTGTGGGGCAGTAAGAATTAACAGTAATGAAAGCATATCTGCTGGATTTGGAATTTGAAGAAGAAAAGCTGTATTTGGTGATAAGCAAAAAGAGAACTTAGTGATGGAGTAGTGGGATAGAAATGGAAAAATAACTGATAATTCATGTTGGGAGTTTGCTGAGTAACTGGCAAGATTACAGAAGAGGGAAGCAGCAAAGATAGTGGAGAAGTTGAATTCATGTATGGACATACTCTGCAATGAGTGTCAGTTAAGCTGAGATGCTTCTAGAAATATGAGTGTAGACAGAAATAGATGGATTTAGGAATTGCTGCAGGGGGTTAACAGGATCTGTTAGAACATACTGAGCAAAGGACAAGTGAGTCTAGAAGAATGTCAAGTATGAAAAAAGTGAAGGGTGAAGTACTATTATTGAATAGACGTGGGTGATTACAGGAATACAGAAGCTCATGAAAAAAGCCTTAACTCCTTGACACTGGAACTAAAATGGCAGTTGGAACAATGCAGGATTAGAGAATGTCCTATCTCTTTTGTCCAAAAGAAAGTTACTGATGGCTTTGTCTGTAGTGGCAGCAAAAGGGAAAAGCTGCAAAGTGAGGTGAGGAGTGAGTTGCAGGACATGTATAAGTTACGGATGAAAATGGCCCACTCTTTGTGGACAGTGTGTGGGAGAAGGAAGGTAGGATAATAATAGTAAGTTGTGAGGAACTGGAGACAGGAGAACTTAAGACTGTAATTTGGAGGAAGTGAAGACAGTCTGAATGATAAAAGACAGGAAAGTATAAGAAGAATTAAGTAGACTGTAAGATTAAAATGCTGGCATCAGAACGCATGAAGGAGTAGAACTCAGAAAGGAGAACTGGAAAAGAGATCATAGGGATGGAATGGGAAAGGACCTCTCTGCAGTTGTATTTATTTATGGCAAGATCATAGAGAAAAAAAGGAGATGAAGGAATAAGGAGAGAGGAAAGAACATGAGCACCAGTGACCATATGATCAGATTAGGAAGACCCAGAAGTTGGTCATAATACTTGTTCACTAAAAGAATGGCTAAGTAAAAGCGAGTGGAGCTCAACAAAGGAAGCTGACACCAATTGTCAGATTTGAGTTGTCCCCCAGTTCTGAGGTGAAGGAATATGCTTAGAGGAGAAAGTGACTGTGCACCACAGCTGTGAGTTCACTTACTGAACACAAGCATGCCTTTAGCATTTTGGATGTTTGTGTGTGTTTGGTAAACAATTTAAATTTTGCCTGATTTTAATTTTGTTTGGTTTTATGTTTCAGGTGCGTGGGAGTAAAGGTGAGGTTCTTTATATCCTGGATGCAAGCAATCCACGCCATTCTAATTGGCTGCGGTTTGTCCATGAGGCTCCATCACAGGAACAGAAGAACCTGGCAGCCATACAGGTAGGTTTGGTGAATTCCTACTATTTGCTTTGTGTAATTGATTTACTAGTTTGATCTCCTCTTTGGTCTTTTATCTCCTGCAGTAAAATTGCAAGATTTAAGAAAAGTAGCAAACTGCTTTCTTTTTCCTACCTTTCTTTTCAGAAATGAACTCTTGTGCTTAAATATAATACCATAAATAAGAATAAAACGCCAAAGAGGTCCTTAGAAAAAGAGTGCTAATGAAGCCCTAGCGTGTAGTTCTGTAAAAGTTGCATTACTGCTGTTCTTTGCCCTGCCCCTTCCTCTCTATTTGTACTCAGTGGGACCTAACACTGGTAATTTCAGTTTCTGTGTTGATGACCTGTCCAGCTCCTTAAACCTGCTCACCAGAGGGACTGGTCTGTTTGTTTGGATCTTAAGCAAGTGCTGCCCAGTGAGGTTGGTGCTGCCAGTTACCCTGCAGACCTAGTATCAGCTTCTGTTCCTGTCCTGGCTGTGAGCTTTCCTGTGATTTCCATTCTGCTGTTGTATTTCCTACTATGCCTCTTCTGCCTGGCTTTTCTTCCATTATCACATGAATGCTACTGTTAGCAGTGTACTGTGTTGGGAAACCTAAGTGCTTATCTGCCAGCCATTGCTTGATTTGTGCCTCCTACTTTCCAAAGCTCTAGTGTTGCTGAATGTCAGTCTGTGACGTTTCATCACAGATTGATGGCTAAGCATGACTAAAGTTTTGCTGCCTACGCTGTTTTCATAGACCTTGTTGCTGTTCCTGTTTAGGTCACTGTTGGACAGCTTTGTCGTCTGCTTTTCCTCTGACCCTGTATTCTAGGTTGTCTATGGGTCAGACCTGTTTGGGTCTTAACATTTTGAGTAACAGAAAAGGAAAAGTGTTCACCATTCATTCAGCAAAAACTTGTCAGCAATGACTGACTGCTTTATTATGCTTTTCCTGATGTATGTGACAAATCAGTGGTTAATAACTGAAGTACGACCACTGCTTATGCAGTTATTTCAGTATGTTTTCCTTCTGTTTCGGTCTCTCAGGTATACCATGATCTATCAAAAGATTTGTTGTCCTGCTTATAGTACCAGATAATGAGAGGTCCTCGGACATTAGAAGTCCCAGGCATTAGTCAGTGGTTAGCACGGCATCAGCACACAGGCAGTGTGATAGCAAATTACAGTCAGTGTTAGCAAATGCAAAGTAAGGTTCACAAGAGGGAGCAGTGTGAACAGGTAATGTTCATTATTATAGTTTAAATAAAGCAGTCAGTAAAATGACCTGAAATTCTGGATAGAAGCCATAATGGAATATCCAGTGCAAACCAGTGTGGTTTTTTTGGTAATGAAAACAATTATTTAAATAAAGAAATGGAAAGAGACTGTTATGCTGTATCACATAACATTGTACCTTGCTTAGAATGTGCTTAGTGCTTTTTGCATGCTTTTTAAAAGGATCATACTGGAGTTAAAGGATAGTTGAAAAAGGAAAGAGAGTGGCAAGAATATTAGTCCTGTGAAAGCTTCCACAGAAAGATATTTAGAAAAAATACAGAGAAAAATATAATAAGCACAATCAGCATGTACAAAATTATGAAAAGGATCTAGAAGGCAAACTTAGGAACAAAAAATTTATCTCATAGGGTGTTTTTTAGTATTGTCAGTAATCAGCTGCCAAAGTAACGTGTGTTCCATACAACTGACCTTGAAGCTGTAGAGATATGTATATACTTCTAAGTATTTAACTGCATATAACAAGAAGAGTTACTACTTTTGGGGAGTAGAGGGTGTAGGAGGTTCTATTGTTTGGTTGTGGGGTTTTTTTTTGTGGGTTTCTTTATTTTCTTCTTGTTTATTTTTTCCCCTTTCTCCCTATAATACCACCCTGGTTCTGGTGGGAGCTCTGGTGGTGTTGTGGAGAATGTTCTGGATGCTGAGTTCTGCCTGTGTTCCTGGGGTGGGGGGATTCTGTGGTGTTTGAGGTGTCTTTGACTGGGAAGACAGGAAGTGTTTTGAAGAGCTGTGCAGTGAGCTGTGTTGCTGCTAGAGAAGGATGGAAAGGTTGGAGGGTACCTGTGTATGTACCAATTGCTTTTCTGAGTGTTTTGCACAGCTGAATTACTAGAGGCCTCTCTAACTTATTTCAAGTAGTAATTGAATGAGTTCATCCACTATTGTACTTCAGGTAGCTTTAGAATTACAACTGTGTGAATTGTAATCTTTTTTGCCTTAGGTTATTCCTAGCTATTTGCTTATAAATATGGCTTTTGATGTGTGCTTTTAACAGTCAAGCATTGTCCCATGTTTGAACTAGTGTGAAAACAAGAAAAACTTCACCCAATCTCTTTCTGCCATCAATTTTCCCTTACTTGCTCAAGAGGGACTAGGGCTTTTTGGTCCCCAGTAACACCTCTGGGAGGCTGGTTTGCTTCCCTACTCTCCCCCAAGGGCACCTGATCTGCTCTCCCTCTTGGGAACGCATTGTTATTCTAATAGTGTCTTTTCTGGGACTGCATGCTGGTTTTGACCTTTCCTGTACCTGACCTTGTAGCTTTGTCTTCTGCCACAGCCCCCAAGAAGTTACCTCAATGTATTTTCTAGACTGAGGTTTCTGCCCTCACAGACATTGCTATGGTTGCTTTTACTCTGGGCAGCCTGACACCCTGGAGCTGTAGGCAAAGGTCAGGAAAGGGAGTGTGCTTGTTTGGAGAGGCAGGAAAGAACTTGCAGAACAAGTAGGCTGAAGACCTGGCTTGCTGCGAGGAAATTGGGTGTATAGGGAAGCCACTTTGAGCCCTTTTAAGAGGAGTGGTTGTGGGCACCGGGGTAAACTTGGTAAGGATTAGGAAGGCTGGGTTGGAGCAAGCTGATCAAGCTCTGGAGGATGGACAAGCCCTACTCTTTCTAAAGTAACACAAGACTATCTTCTTCCTCCTTTTTCTGTGTTTTCAGCTTTCAGGAGTGATGACATATGTCATATACTTTTGGATGGAAGTGTGGCAGGCTGTGAATGCTTCCTGGCCCATGTTCCATTTCAGCCTCCCCTCTTACAAAGTACACGTGAAGGTGTGTAACTGTGGAAAAGCCAAGCACCTGAGTGAGACATGCCCGTAGTAAATCAAAAATGGGCTAGCAGAGCTGTTGGAACAAGAAAACTAGTTGCTGGGCAGGTCAGTATGGCTCAGAGCTAGAAGATGACAGTCAAGGCAAAGGGTGAGAGAACCCAAGTGGAACAATAAACCAGGAAAAGCATGAAGGGAGGTTGTGATGCCATCATAAGCAGCACTTGGAGTTTTCTCCCAAGGACCATTGTGGCTTGCTGCAGATGAACATGGTTAGCAAAACAGCTAGTAAAACAACCAGCATGGCCCAAGCAGATAGGCAAGGGGAACAACTGCAGATGTGTTGTTAGAAATTGGAGGATTATTAAAGTTATTTAAAAGATTTCTTGCTACATTCACTGTCCCTGCATGCATGTAGGTAAATATGCTTCATTCAGGAGCTGCTGGTGGGAGGAGAGACTTAAATTCCTTTGTGGTTTCTGGAGATATTCCATTGGTTTCGCTGGAAATGCTGCCTTGGGGAGCTACTACTGTGTGGGTGTATCTGGATTAATTAGTGCTCTGAATACCTGACTATTGGCATTTGTTTGGCTGGAACACCAGACAAATTAGCCTTGGAGGAGAAATGAGTTTGAGCTGTGTTTTAGCATGGGCTGGCACCAGAGCTAATTTCTTTTCAATGCAAATGCAACCAAGAGCACTCAAGCATTGAGAGCCCTTGGTCCTTCTTCTATTACTCTCCTTACTAACCAGAAGTATGCAAATGGGAAAGAGCCAGTCTGTTCTTAGGCATGAGCTATAAAATAAGCCCCGAATGCACATAAGGGAAGTGCAGAGATGGTGAGGATCTAACAGTATTGATAGCAGCTTGGTTGTTGGGGTTCTTACACTTTGTCTAGGTTAACCTGAATAATTCTAGTAGCTGTTCTTCCAGATTTACTGTGTGGTGTAGGATGTGTCACGTATGATCTAATTGAAAGGTGTGCTGTTTGGTTTTTTAAAAGAGTAAGTTTGGGGTTTAATTTTTGCCTGGGCTATGTGGCTTTTTCTTCTATTTTTTTTTTTTTTCCTCCCTTTGGCAAGCCATTAGTAGGTGCATGCTTCCATTTATAAGATTGCCTTTCCTTTAGCATAAGATTGTCCTAAACAGTGTTGTACTGGAAGTTTACCCCAGCAGTTTTATCCTAAGTGGAGACTGAGTGTAGAAAGACCTTCTACTTCTCCTCGTATTGAGAGTTTCACTATGTGATTTGTTTTGAGTTTAGACTGTAGCAAATGAAGGGGTCTGTGCAACTTGACAGAGGCATATGAAAAGCAGCAGCTCTTAGACGTATGCAGAAGTTAGGGTGGCATGCTGATAGATACCTGGACTGCAGAATACATCTTGAGAAAAAAAAATGCATAATTTGTTTTGTTTCAAATGCTGCTGTTGAGATAAGGACAGAGAAGTGGTGAGTCCTTGAAAGCAGCAGCTGTATCAACTCTATTGAATTAAATTGGTTTCACTCTTGTGTGACAAAATCTTGTGTAATATACAACAAACCTTCTAAAGCTTGAGGAACACTGCATCCCTGTTAACAGTTTAATCTTAGGATATTGCAAAAATTAAAAATCATTATCTTGTCCTTGTGATAGGAAGCTTGTTACAAAATATATGGCTAGATGTAATGTAAAGAAGAGTCAGATAACTTTTCTGGATACTAATCAGATAAGCTTTAGGATTTATGATAGAGCTTTGAAACCTTCATTGCATGAAAATGAGTCTCCCTTGGTACTTTGGGTAGCACCTTGTCGTGGTTTAAGCCATAAATCAGCCATGCAGTTTGTTCACTCACTTCCCCCTTTTTCTTCCCTCTGCTCCTGG
>JAOEHY010052438.1:15455-39815 GCA_025447955.1 Psilopsiagon aurifrons
CCAGACCAAACATCACTAAGCCATAACTAAAAACATTGGTGTTATCAGCACTGTTCTCAGGCCACAAGTCAAAAACAGTGCTGCACCAACTACTAAGAGGGAGAAAAATGACTGCTACTGCTGAACCCAGGACACACCTAGAGGAGTTGATTCACATATGGGAAGGAAAAAAGCAGCAATGTATATTGGTTTAGGAGACTGGCAGTTTTGTGTAGAAGCCCTCTCGTGTCCCTCAGCCCTGTGCCAACCTTGGTAACTTTAATTAAGTAGTCAAAGAACAAAGTTGTTAGCTTATGTATCTATTTGGAAGCTTGTTTATTCATTGGGGTGAAGATTTTAGAGTTTATCAGTACACAGCTTGTCCTCTTGTGCAGAATCTGGGCTGGTCTTTGGCCTTCTGTTGATCTGTGAATCTACATTGATTTAAACCAGCAGAGGGTTTTAATCTAGTGGTTTAAAGTGCGTTTTACAGATGTTCCTGCTAACTTGATGGTGAATATAACTGACGAGGGGTGAAAGCCTCTTCATGAAAAAGGCGGGGAATCTTAAGGGGAAGAGAGACAAAGTAAGTAACAGTATGTGAACCTACTACTGAAAGTTGGGTTATATAATTCATACAGCCAGCAGCAAATGGAGATAAAGCTGTATTGGTTATTTAAATTTGGTTATTTTTCTAATACTCAGATGTGTCATTTTCAAGCTTCAAAGTTCTTGTCAGGCAGAGTGTGGCATTAGAGGAGGACTTTAATACCACCTTCACCTTGGTGTAGGCTACAGTACCAATTGGAAAAGCCTCACAGGTGAGGCAGGGGGATGTTTCCAGAATACAAGGGTGCTTTATCCATGCAGCCACCTTGGAAAGAAGTCTAGAAAGGCAGTTTTAGCATTGTGCTCCCTGAGGAATTGAGCCATCCCTTCCATAGTTGAAGGCTAATATTAGTTCAGTGTCCCATACTTGTCTCTAGAATTTACTCTTTCTGACATAATTATTTATTTCTTCTACTTATTATTTGCCACAGGAAGGGGAAAATATTTTCTATCTGGCTGTGGAAGATATTGAAACAGACACAGAACTTCTGATCGGATACTTGGACAGTGACATGGAAGAAGAGGAAGAGGAGGAAGAAGTAACTGTTACCCAGGAAGATGAAGGCAGTGGCAACAACAAAGAAGTGCAACCAGCTGGTGAAAAAGTTGCAAGTGAGCAATATTTAAAAAAAAGGGTAACTTGGGAGCTTAAAAGAAGAAAGAGAATGTTAATTGCATAGGATTCGGGAACTGGAAGGCTTCCCAGGTTTAGTTGGAGATCTTGTATGACTTTCATCTGTCTATTTTGGTTTGAGTTGCGGTTCTTTTCTTTGCCTAATAGGAAGCAGCCAGTCCTGTGAATTAGCAAATGAGTGAGCCTAGATTTCATGAGAAGCTACCATTAATTTTGGAGCTAAAGACAGAATTCATTTCATCTCACATACAAGTTTATGGAAGTTAAGCTTTTGCTCGAAAAGGGGTAGTTTCCCTTTTATTAGACGGGAGAGCAATAAAACTTCTCAGAAAACTCTTCAGCAACCCTAAGGTAAAATGTTTAAGATGTCTGGTGAGTTCTTGGCATCTTTACCAAAGTAGAGACAGTCTGGATGATTAACTTAGGCTAACAGCCTAAGGCATGCCCAACATAATACTTTGCATCCATTTGCAATTATGTTGGTGATAATCCACTCAAGATAGGCTGTCTGTGATTTATTCAGAGACAAATGTCTTTTGTGAATATTGTGATTCCATTCTGCATATAATATAACCAAAATATTCCCTGAAAACTATTCCTTTACTGGCTTTGCTTCCAATCATGCAGATCCTCTCACCTGTAAAGAAGACCATGCATGCCCAAACTGTGAATCCAGTTTTGCTAGCCAGGAGATTCTAGCTGAACATCTTCAGACTTTGCACCAAAAGCCCAGTGAAGAAAAGGAATTTAAGTGCCGAAACTGTGGAAAGAAATTCCCTGTGAAACAAGCTTTACAAAGGCAGTGAGTAAAATCAGGAGTGTTTTTTTTTCAGTGATTACTTAAATCAATTTCATTCAATCATTTATTTCTCTTGGCTTAATCGCTAGTTAGTAGTTTAAGAGATGTAATTTTTAAGCTGTGGATGTCATTACAGAACTAAAGAACAATTTAAGAGAAAGTAGATGGTGATCTAGAAGGACAAAAAAAGGGGAAAACAATGCTTCACATTTGCTCAGTTATTTGGGCAATTGAAAAAAAGACCCCAAATTGAAGCATGAAAGACTTGAGATTTAAAAGCACACCTTTACTGTCCTTCATAGTGTAAACATGCAGTTCTGTCACTAACATAATATATGTTACAGTCACACTTTTGTACAAAACCATAACTGTTTGGCTTTTGTATATATATTTTTCTGCTTGCATTTAAATAGCTCTATTACTTATACATTTAATTGCAGGTAGTACGTTAAATGCTTAAGTGATTATGGGTAGTACGTTTTATCTATCTTACGTTGGAACAACCAGACTCTTATTGCATAGAATGTACCTAAGGCTGCTCTTGTAATAAATTGATCTTCCTTACATATGAATAATGTGAACATTCCCAGAACTGGCAGCTCTACGTGAGCTCTGTGTTCTT
The DNA here is from genome assembly GCA_025447955.1 of Psilopsiagon aurifrons. Lineage (NCBI taxonomy): Eukaryota > Metazoa > Chordata > Aves > Psittaciformes > Psittacidae > Psilopsiagon > Psilopsiagon aurifrons. The sequence continues at coordinate 18,099 of JAOEHY010052438.1, forward strand.
TCATGGAGATAAAAAAAATCGTGTAGCAGAGGAGTATTTGGTGGAGGCAGTTAAACAGTTTCTCTTGAACTTAGGCTTGTTCCTTCTCATCTATAGTAGAAGTTGGATTTGTGCTGTATAGCTAGTTAAGTAAATATTTACAACATTAAGTAAGAATGATCTGCATGAGGATACAGCTGTATGATCTTGACTCTTGCTGTTTATGTATTTGATTAGTCCCACTCAGTTTCAGGAGACTTCACATATGAAAGAGATGGCTCACCTAGTTAAGTGTTTGTAGAGCTGTATATTTTTTTAGCTACTGCAAGCCTGTGTAAGTTGTAGAATGTTCCCCTTACTTTGTTATTTTTATTTTTCCATAGTGTACTTCAGTGTACAGAGAATATCAGGCCAGGAGACACTTCAAGAAGTTTTCAGTGCTCTGTTTGCAATACTTCCTTCAGCTCAGAATCGAGGTTTTGTGTCTGAGTTACTGGACTGCTGTCATATCATTGCTGGCCTCCCTTTGCATGTTAGCTTTCAAGCTTCTTAGTTTCTGTGAATCCTAACAGTGAAAGAAGTCAAATGCTTTCCTTTCTATTTGCTGTAAGTAATGCATGAGGTGGCCTCATAACTGCAGTGCAGCGTGTGTTAAACTCAGTACTTTCTGTGTGTCTGTTTTTTGTAGATACTGCTTGATGTGTTGCCTTTTTGTTTTGTTTTGTTTCGTTTTTTTTTACTGGTTACCCCATATAGTTATGAACAGCACAAGGAGGCATGCAGAGGGGATGCCAGGTTCATATGCAAGGCAGATAGCTGCGGGAAGAGGTTCAAGAGTAAGGATGCCCTGAAAAAACATAAAGAAAATGTTCACAGTGGTAAGGCATTTAACATTTCTTTCAGAAAAACTCTTTTAACATGTCACTAGACTTAAATTTGCAAATCAAAGTAAACATTGTCTTTGGTTTCTTTCTTAATGGATTCATTTGTTTCAAAAAGAAAATCAAAAAGTAACTAATTGCAAGAGTTCCTCCCCCAGGGAGAAATTACTCTATACCAGATGAATCATTAATCTACTGCAGAAAATGTAATAGGAATCTGAAGAAGTTTAAACAAGGCAAATAATAGATAAAGCTAAACATTTCAGTAGTGAGGAAAATCAACCACTGGCACAAACTGCTACAGGAAGTGGTGAGTTCTTGCTCTTTTGATATTTTCGGGACACAATGGCATGTCTTTCTGGAAGACTTGCTTCACAAACGGTTAGGCTTGATGATGGTATGGCATAAAATTCTGTAGCTTCTGTTGTGCAGAAGCCAATAGTCCCTTTAGGCCCTAGGATTTTTGTATCTGTGCACTATGAATCAATGCTTTTCAATCAAACTTCACTCTGCCTCCATGAAAGGGCAAAATACTGCTCTCAGGTCCACGGTGCAGATCTCAGTTCTGGCATTCTGCTCTCTCTGCGTGTCCCCTCTCAATGTCAATGGGAGATCAGTATCTGTGGGGACAGCAAATTACCAGAGTGCAAAGAAAATAGTCTTTAGTTGATGATGACAGGACTGAATGCTTTGTAAAATTTTCATTACTTGAAAACTCTTTTTTCTGCGAAACTTCCAGTGTAAAAAACCTCTTCCATTACCTTCCTCACAAAAGATTATCCACTTTTTTCAGTATCAGTGAGGTATTTTTTAATCCATGAGCATTATTATGTTTAGGCTTAGCTTTGGCCAGTTATGTGGTTGTATACAAATTCCATAATTCTTTTGAATGATCACTTCGGACATGACTGAGAGCAAATATCTGGAGGATATTTTTGCTCTGCTTGCACAATGAGCAGAGCTTTTATTTTACTACTGGGGAGTCATAGAAATCACATCTGGTGTCAGTGCGGGAAGGAAAATAACCTACTGCTGTTGAGGGACCCTTACAGAACCCCTACTTGCCTTGTGTCACCTGCAGGCAAGGGAAAGTAGAAAGGATTTTTACGTGTTTTGCCTGTTAGACGAAGCTATGAACAGATATTCATTATCACCTTCCTTTCCTCTGAAAAGATTTTATAAGTGTTCTTGTAAGTTGAAGTGTACTCCTTTATCTATGGATATATCAGTATCTATAAATACTTGATATAAGTTTTAGAACAGCAAACGCATGCGTGAGATTAAGTTGGGGTTTTTTTATACTACAAATTTAAGTACTGAACCAATTGACTGTAGTAAGAAGAAACAATATGAATTCTTTAGAACAGCAGGAGGAGGAGAAAGATGTAGGATGCTGAGAGTCTTAAAAATTGAGCTGGAAGTCATCTAATGAGTTAATTTCTGATCCATACTTCCTTTGTGCTAGACTCCTCTTCCATTCTATGTCCATTCATTTTACCTTTATTTATATAAGTTAAGAAATACCTTGCATGAGCATGTAATTCTAAACGAAGAATTACGTTTGTAGTGGTTTTGTCTTGTAATAAAACAGCTTTGTGATTACGAATATGAATTTCAAAGTGTAAGTAATAGATAAGCCCAATTAAATGCTCTGTCACTTTTTGAAACAACTGTGAAAAGGGAAAAAAAATGCATCCAGTAGTTGACCTGCAGCTTGTTCTGTAATTTACATTTTGGATGAGGTTGTAGAGGTTTCAAGTCATGATACAATTTCCTTGTCTTGTTCAGTTAAAGTCCATTAAAGATATATTATTTCATATAGTAGAATGCTTAATGCATTTTGAATAAAATAAAAATAAGAAATGGTTTTGACTTCAGTTTGGGAACTTTTTTGTCACTACTGCATTAACTCCTGAATTGATTTCTGGAAGAAATCAACTGTTCAGTTGTAAAGTGAGTTGTTCTTAGTTGTGAATTATGCTCTTCATATTGGATTAGTGATGTGTGATAACATCTATTTGAAGGGTTTTTTTCTTTATTGTTCTAGTTTTCTTGATTTACATTCCATCAGTAACTGGTCTGTTGAACACCCACAGAGAACTCCTGATTTGGAACACTTTGAAGATGGGATACAAACATAAAAATCTTATGTCAGTCAGATGACCTGTGAAAAGTCAGGCTCAGTAGAAATATTTTGGTTCCTTCTTAGCACTTCCTTTTTTAGATGTTGGTGGTAGTTTGTTTCTGTTTCAGGAAATTCTAGGAAGAAGCTGATGTGTTCAGTGTGCAATAAGAAATGTTCCTCAGCAACAAATCTCCAAGAGCATCGAAAGGTCAGTAGGATGAAGGCTAACTCACAGCAGGCTTTAACTTCACTAAGATGAGAGACTGTGGTGCTTAAGTCACTTGAAAGCTGCTGTAATGTAAACCTTCGGGTAATCTCTTTTATGGTTACAGAACCAATGTATTTTATTGCAGGTATTTATTTTTTTAATCACAATCGTTAAACCAAAATCTTCCTAAAGTTTTAATGCATCTTTTACCAAAACCGAAGATATTTGTGCTTGGATCATTTATGTATTCTATCTTTAAGTCAAAGTTTCCTGCATTCCATCATTAAGTCAAAGTTTCCTGCATTCTGAAGCATTATTAGACGCTAAGCTAAATATGAAAGTAAGTTATATAATGACAGTATTCATACAGGCCATAAAATAAGTTCATGAGCCTTTAGGTTTTGTACAAAATACAGTCAATCTTTCATATTACTTTGTGACATGCCATTAAAAGGGTTACTTGTAATTTAGTTATGCAGTAGTAAATTTTTTTCTCATCAAAACCAAATTGTTACTGTCTTCTTGTTTATACCCCTAATCTTTTGTAACCAGAAAAGCAGAGTTTAACAGTTTGAAAAGCATCTTTTTCAAATAAATGCAGATGAACTATGACTATGAGATTCTGAATCCATTATACCGAAAGGAAGTCCCTGCAAGATTAATTTGATAAATGACTAAAACCCGGGAGATTCTGTTTTTACAAAAAGCTACATTGTGCTGTTTATCAGATTAACTCTTAAGTCCTTAATAATGCCCTTGTTATAACCTGAATCCATTGAGGATATACATGATATCCATTAAAATATGTTGTTGCAATGGAAATTGTGCCCCCCTCCTTTTTAGTTTGTCTTTCTTCTTGCTTGTATTACTATAACTGCATTTCTTGTGTTAACAGAGCTATATCTTATTACTCCTCAGGCCAAATCTTGGTACACTTTGCAACATGTAATTGCAATTTTTACACATCCAGTGCACCTTATGTTGGCCCTGAAAATAAAAACCACTGTTGTTAGGGTGTGCATTTTACTAAATGTTTGGTTTGTTTCTGTGCAGATTCTCTGATGCACACTAACAAGCTTTTCAAGTAGCATTGATGGTTGTTGCTTCAGTGAGCACTTAGCTTACGAATCACCATGAAGATCTTATGCATAAAACTTTTTTGCCTCCTCTTTATTGGCTCCTTTTTTATGACATCTAGTAAATAGATATTCTGGATTCGCACACCTACATCACATGGTGATAGAGATGGCATCTAGAACTCACGACTTCTGTTTGCTTGAGTTACTTTACATTTCTAAGTGTTCAGGCTAGATCTGTCACAAATATTGCCATAAATATTTCGACAGGCAAAAAAACCCCAGTACGAAAATAATGGATGAAACAGATAGGAAAAGAAATTTTTTTTTTTTGCAGCCATTTCCTGTCAATGTAAAGAAATAAAAGTGGAGAATATAAAGGTAAAGTATAGGGGATAACAGAAAATGAGCCCAAGCAACAGAGACAGAAATCTGACAGAGAAAAAAGGTAAAGAGGATGGCTATAGGAAAGATTAAGAAATCTGTTTAGTTTGTGAAGAGGTGGTAATTCAGATCTGTATCTTTCATGTCATCTTTGTTTTAAACCCATATTTACCTATGTGCATCCTGCGGATTGCTTGCGCCTTTAATGTCAAAAGGTAAGCCCCTTCTCAGCCATGCACAATTAAACTGTTGTCATCATTGTCTTTTAATCTTACCTTGTTTTCTAGGCTCTTGCTTGTATCATTCTAATTTTTGGTAACATGACCTGTTTTTTTGTTTTGTTTTGTTTAACCTCAATAAAGTCAAAGTAGTACAGGGCTGGAAGAAATCTCTGGAGGTTGTCTAGCCCTCTGGTTCGCAGGGGGGTGTAACTATATACCTTAATCATTCCAGATACGAGCTGTCTCATCTCCTGAAAAGTTCCACTAAAGAAAATTCTACCACCCCCATAGATGTCTCTTTGTATTCTCTCTTTCAGGTTTAGTGCCATCAACTTTTTTGCAATTTGTTTACTAGTCCAGTGTTTTATCTGGTATTTATTAAAATCTTCTTTACTGCAAATTAATTGCTCTTTGTCTTACCTGAGAGAATGCTGAGAAAAAATCACCACAGTCTTCTCTATAACAGCACATTGCAAAGTTGTTCTGAACTCCATTTGAAATTTCTAGGCTGTACAAACACACTTATCTCAATCTTTCTTGATGTATCTCTTTTTCCAAACTGTTTTTTCTTTCAATAAGCTTTTTCTTCCTGTGGATTCTTTTTTTTTCACCTATGTGTTTCTTAAAATCAGCTGCCCAAACAAGAAGAGCATTGATGCTTAGCTGAGCCTTTGGTGGTGCCAAGAATTGAAGAATTATTGTCCTAAGTTTATTAATACATAGAATATGTTTATTAATACAGAATGACCGTGCTTTCTGACAGTAGCCTCAGTCTTGTTACTCATACTTTGGAATTCATTAATCTTTTCTAATAGTTTAATCTTTTTTAATAGTGGTGCAATGTAAACTGTTGGTCATCATTTGTGCATTTGATTTCTGCTTTCTAAATATTGAGTATATTGGAGCTTCATTCAGAGTGTAAAAACTATTTTGAATTCTCGTCTTACTGATTACAGTCGTAACCAGAACAGCCTCATCTGCATTTTAAATTTTATATTTGATTTCCAAATCTGCTTAACATAATACTGCTCTCCTGCATGATCCCTGTGAAACTTTTAACAACAGTTATTATGCATGATGCCTACAGAACTTGAGCAGTTAGGATGTCGATCCACTGATCATTGATTTTTTTGGTGATCAGTATCTTTTTGATTTCCATTTTGTCTACCCACCTAGTCTCTTTTGCCTTATCCTTCAATTGTAGAGTAACATCCTTCTGTCTGGTATTTATAGTAGTCTGTGCTGAGTGATATGGTAATGTAAACAAACGAACAAACGCTTGAGCAAACACAACCAAGGCAATGCTGTACAGGAGCTTACAGAAGACTGGGTAATAGAAAGAAAAAGTTTGTTGTAAAGTCTCCTTTCTGCAGGTTTGTGATTTCTACTGCCAGGGAAAATGCAACAGGATCTGAATTATATTTTGATAGTAAGCTCTGAAATTTAGGTAAAATGCAGAACTCCATCATTGAACAATGATAAAAGTGAATAAGCAAGTGAGGAGAGTGTTGTCTTCATTGATGCAGGTTCTTACTAGAGGGTTCCCCTTGTACCTTTGAATATAGCTGCCATGTTTTGGATCTGAATTGTTCACAGGAACTTAAACTTCAAAGCGAGGGTGTACATGTGAATAGCACTGGCTGCCAGGCCTCTCCACTGAGGCTCTACTGTTCTCTAAGTGCAAAGGGAAGAAAAATTAAACAGCTGTCTGTGTTGGTGGCTTCTTTTCCCAGGATGATGCAGTCAGTATTGATAGTGCTACACTTTCAATGCTTGTAGGGTGTGTGTCTCTTTCTGGCTGTAGAGCTGTGAGATGAGTTTCTGACTCTAGTTGTAGGAAGGTGTTTTTAATGGTATCGTAGCGAATTCTTTTACGAGAGAAGGCTGAGGACACCTTTGAGTGTAAGAAAGGAAAACTTTGAAGAAGTTCATAAAATGAATGCCTGTATGAAACGCGGGATTGTGCTTCAGTGTTAAGACTAGTTTGTGCTGTTGGCCTTCTGGATTTCTTAGCAGATTTCTTATATGAATCTGTAAGGTTCCAGTAAGAGGCATGCTGTAGCACTGTCTGCTGCAGAGAAAATGACAGAACCAAGAAGGATCCTACTCATTGTTAGAACAGTGATCAGAGATTGAGAGTGTTTTGTTGCTCATGAAAAATCCTTGATTCTTTCTTAACTTTTTTTGTTGTAGAGCTGGACTTAATGTAAAATTATGGTGAGGAGAGTCACTCTTAAACATCATCTGTGATTCCTGCCCTCCCTCTCACCTTTTTTCATCTGCCAGTTCTGAGTGTCTTTGTATTGGAGTTTTTATGCCCATTTGTTTAACAGTGAGCAGTGTTTAGTTCTACTCCGCAATTTTCATTTTTCACAATCACTCTAAGAGCTATAGAAAGGCAGAAGAAACCAAGGTTTGAACACTGCTTTAAAATCATCAATAATATTCCATAGTTTCAGTTGGGTGCAATATTCTCATATCCTTGATCTCTCAAAGCACTGCCTTCCAGCATATGGAGTCTCATCCAGTTCTTGGACGGTAGATTGAAATTCATATTAGTTTCTGGAAAAGCTGATCATTGATTGCTTGCATCTCCAAAGTTTTAGCTCAGTTGCCACCCAAAACTCTTTAAATCACCTTCTGCTTTTTAATAGACCTCATGAAAATTTTAAGATCATCGCTCCTCTAAGTGAAGTGTATTTATCTGTGCATGTGTTAATCTTGTTCAGATGCTTGTTGTTTTGTATAGCTAGTAGTTATCTGAAGGTGTAGCTCTTCAAGTGCCTGTGAAACTATTGTAAGTATATTCTGGTTTTAATGTAGCAAAGGTTTATGTTGCTAGCTGCTAGAGCCCTCTAAGGAGACTAATTTTGCTACACAAATAAATCATTGCATGGGCACTTATCTGTGGTATTACAGCCTGGATGCTCCTAAATCATCTTATTAGAAAAGTTTTCTTACATTGAAAATCTGTTTGAATATAATATTAATTAAAATATTTGCTGTATTTTATTACTGTTGTTTTACCATGTAATGGTGCACTTTTCTAAAGAGCTGATTAAAGAGTGCCAGCTATAGAATATGATAGCTACAGCTATTTAATGCAAGTGCACACAAGTCTGTCTGATTCTTTTCTGAAAAATTAATTAAAGAATAGCAGCTATAGAATATATACTTAATAGCTGTAGCTTTTGAATGCACATGCATGGAAGTCTCTGATGCAAATGTGTTCAATGAGACTGTTAAACCATGCTCATAAGTTGAAATTAGACATTTGTATGGTGTTAAAGCACAGTCTGGGTTCTGATGTGTTAAATACTGTGTTTAAGAATACCTTGCAAGTTATTTCAAGTAATCGTGTCTGGGGGGATTCTAATACGTAGCACAATTATTTAAACTTCAGGCAACCAACTAAGTAAAAAATGGTACTTATGTCATATTGACTAGAAAGAAATGTTCTGAAAAGGTATTCTGCATCTGTTATTTTTCATACTTTCATTATCGTATGGATCTCATACTGCAAATTTGCATGGCCCATGTTTCTGTATGTACTTTTAGTGATAATTTTTTGTTTGCAGTTATGAATATTTGTTACTTGAGAGATACTGTTGTTTACCAGGGGACTAGCAAGGGGGAAATCACAGAATATTAGTAAGTGTGAGTATAGCTGCTGGCTAAGAAATAGTTACGGTCTGTTGGAGAATGTTTGTATATGCAAGATGTGTGATCTTGTTGGAGACACATATTTAATTACCATTATACACTTATTTTGCAGGTCCATGAGATCTTTGAGTGTCAGGAATGTGACAAGAAATTTATTTCGGCTAACCAGCTGAAGCGCCATATGATAACTCATTCAGGTAACCTGCAAAGATAACACAAACATATGTATATGTATTTAACATACATTGAATTTTACCTGAATTAGTTAGACTTTTACCTGAATTATTACCTGATAGAAGGCTTGGTGAATTCTGTGTTGCTCTGAGCTGCTCAAGAAAATCTCAGATTCCAAGGAAACCCTGTAAGCTATCTTCCTAAGCCTTTCAAAAACCGCGTGTAATGCTATAGTGTTCTTGCTGTTGCTGCTTTGTCGAGCTATTTTTTCATGCTAGCTGGGATAGATAATGTCAGTTAGCTGACTTGGGGCAAAAGATTTCTATTTGGTTTGTAAAGGAGGTGAGGAACCATTGGGTACAATCTCGTGTTCAGGAGAACAGGAGTTAGGATATGGTGTCAGTCAGAGTTCTGTGGCAAAAAGACAAACATTCATTCTTACATATATATATTAGTGGACTCATGCACATAGTTTCCATTTAGAGGAAAGAGGCTTGTACTCCACATCATTTCACAGACCACACACAACTGTTTCGTTGTGCCTTTCCACTTTTGGAACAGGTGACTGTGAGCAGGGAGTGGCCTGTCCAGAGGTTTGGCAGTATGACACAAATTGGTCGGGATTTCTGATCATTGCAGTCTAGCATTTCTAGTGGTTAGAAGCATCAGCTAACACAATGGAAACACAAACATTTTTCTGTCGAATACATTAGCATTTAAAATATGCAGGTTTTTACCGCTGCAGAGGCTTATAATTGAACTATTTTCTTGATATCAGTCCGTACCAAAAGCTCATTTCTCATAATCTGTATCTCAGAGGCTTCTAGCTTTCTTTTGACACTTTTGGATGAGCATTAATGTAGCTAAGTTGCAGTCACCAGTTGAAGCGTAAAGGCTTTTTTGCATAGGAACTTTTGGGTTTGGAAGCTAATATGTATATTGTTAATTAAGTTTTAAAACATTTAAACTGTCATGCCCTCTTTCACATTTGTAATCTGGAAACAGAGTTTTCCTCTTTGAAGTCATTCTCTTTTGATTTAAGCTAATTAATCAGAATTTAGTTTTAGCAATAATTATTGCAAAGAATGTGCCAATTTCTTGAGATACACCGTGGCTCATCTCTTGTGAAGTGACTTAACTGTCTAACATAAAGGGCATTAGATGTCTTTCTAATTGGTTTAATCTTAATTGGGTTGACTTAATTGCAAAAATCTCTGAGGAGATGACTGTCTCTGCCTTTCATCTTCTCCCCCTGTGTAAGCAGGAGATTAAATGTCCCCACTCATTTTCTGCAGAAAAACGCCCCTACACCTGCGAGGTTTGCAATAAGTCCTTCAAACGACTTGATCAAGTGACTGCACACAAAATAATACACAGTGAAGATAAACCTTATAAATGCAAGCTTTGTGGAAAGGGATTTGCCCACAGAAATGTTTACAAGAATCACAAGAAGGTAAAGCACTCTGCTGTTGTTGTTTACAGGTCTGCCAGCCTCAGATTTGCAGATTTTTTTTCTTTTAAGTGGTTCATCATTAAGCTCTGGCATGCTTATAAACATGGGATTTACGTATTGGAGAATGTATTTTGTAGGGTTTTTTTTTTTGTTATAGCCAAAATCTCAAAATACAAAATGAATTCTGATATGAAAAAAAAAAAACAAACAACCCAGTGAAATAATCAGAGTATCACAGTTGCTTTGTTAAAAGCATCAAACAAATCCCCATTTTGACTTTTTTTTCCCCTGCTTTTTATCAAGTTAGAATGTAACTGAACTAAAATGTCTTCAATTTTGTATTTTTTTTTTTTTTTAATACCATATTTGAATGAAACTAAGTATAGTCCTGTTGCAGCAGATGCTTTCAAACTACAGTGTATTTGCACTGGGTAGTGTTCACACATTAAAGCAGCATAAGAAGAAACATTACGTGAAAAATAGGCTCATGAAGGGATGCTCCATTTCTGTTGATTTAAGCTCAAATCTGCTTGGCCTAATTTCTTTAATGCCTGTCATTATTTTTAACCTGGGGTTAGATTTTGAATGGCTAGGCTATGCCCATGGCTGCTGTTCCAAAAATATGAGACTGTATAAAAAGGAAGAAAACTCACCCCTGATATACCCACACTTACAAGCCTTTCTCAGTTCAGCTCATTTTCTATGCCATCTGTGGATTTGGCACAGGATCTTCGCACCATCTCTTGCACTTTCGGCCATAAATCATGTAAGAGTAATAGTAGTGCCTCTTGCAGGATGAAGTGATGATGACTGTCTAATACAGAAAGCATGTAGAAGCCTGTTGAAGGACTCCCCATATTATGCTGTGATTGTATCTTATGTTTTAGACACAATATTAAGAAAATGGGGCAGAATCTTGCCAATTGGGTCTATTTTAAGGAAAATATATAAAATACTATCTGGAAAGATACATCTGTGTCTTAAATGAATACTTTTTATGTGCTTCCTTATGTTAATTTGCAGTTGATGACTGGTAGGGAGTTTGGGCTAAAAATGGACTTCAGGATTAAGTGTGAATGAGTAAATACTGTGACCCAGTTCTGTGTTTAAAGCAGCATGACCAGTAGCATAAGGAAGGATTAGAGGCTCCACTTAATAGGAATAATATTAAAGTTTAGGCAGATTTAGTGAGTATCTAATTTTGACAGAATTCCTTTAAGCATGTTGGAATAATTCCTGAACCTGTTGGCACATAGTACTGGCCGTAAATCAACCTTGTCCTTATAACAAAAGGAACTTTCTCCTCTGTTTACATAGTTTGACCAAACAGCTGTAAATATTCACCCATCCATATTTAAGTCTCTGATTTCACTTGCTAAATGAAGAGATGAGTGTGAGAGACAGGAGACTGACATAGATGTCCTGATTTGCTTTTTTAGACATGCCTTTCTCCAATGAGTAAACAGTGTAATCGAAGAGAGGTAGTAGATAATGGAGGGGAGCATGGATGCATCAAACCAGTTGTAAAGTTTAAGCCAAGGATGTGGTAGTTTGGGATGCCAAAATATTTTTAAGTGCCATAATTTTAGAAGGGCTGCACTACTGCTAGGGGAAGAGGATGATAGTTCTTCTGCTTACTCATAGGAATGGCAATGCAGTAACAGTGGAAATTTAAACCTTTACTGTGTATCATACTGCTGTGTATTTCTTCAGCTTGGGTTTTTAGCAGTTCTTTAGGTGTGTGTTCCGTCAAGACATCTTCCTAGGTTCCATTTTCTTTTGGAGGAAGAAAAGTTGGACTGAATAGTTTCACAGTGCTTTTTTGAGTTGCAGGATGCAGCTACTGTGTTAGTATCAGGGATCTTAGAATCCTGCATTAGGAGTGATGGGTATAGCTGTTAAAAATAGTTAAATCAACCTCATTTAACAGAAACCATGCTTTCAAGTTTGATAGCAACAGGCTTGAAAAAGTGTTTTGGGTTTTACAGTAGAGCCACATAATTTTTATTTATAATAAGAAACAGGATACATATTCACTTTGTACCTTTGAATTTTTCTTTTGTGTTTTAGGTGGAAACTTGTTGCTGTTGTTTCTGTGATTCCTTTATGGGGGTTATTTAATCTGATTTTATGTTTGGAATATCAGAGTAAAAATGACTCCCACAACATGTGCTTTTAAACATCCCTCAGATACTGACAAATGTTGGATCATTTCATCAGAAGGAGATTAGTTCCTCACAATTCACAGGATTTCACTAGAAGATAGACAGTGGAATTGCTAAGAGTATATCTGCTCTGTTCAGTGGAGCGTTATAACAGGAACCCTAACTTATCACTCTCTTAAGTCTTCCTGTGGTACCTCTCTAATGTGCTGATTCTGCACACAAGTACTACACTGCTCAGTATAGGGTACGCATGTGAACTTGCTTTGTCACTTCCTTGAGGATGTCAGCACTGGGAAGTGTTATGTGAGGTGGACCTAGCTCAGATGTCTTTTCTGAAAGTTCAGACTATATGACTGTGTGATCACTTGAAGAATACAGTTCCACTTTTGTGACAAGGGAAGAAAATACTATCTGAAATTGAGGCAAATGTAGTACCTGATTATGCTACAGATAAAAGTAGTAATGTTCTATGCCATATAATGCAGATTACTTCAACACAGGAGAAAGCAAAGTTTTTGTTCCATCTGCTCCTTTGTGCTGTGTACAGAGAATGAGTTCAGAGAATAAAATGTGAGGATATAACAGTGAGCAGAAATAGGTCAGCAGACACAGGATTTTAAAGGGTTTATGGTTAATCCAGGGTAATTTGGTTTTGGGGATCATAATGAATTTGAACAACCATATTCCCTCAGTTTCTCTATTAAGACTAATTGGGCTGGGTTTAAACTTCTACAGGTGTTTTGTTACGAATGGCAGATATGAAATATTCTATAAGAGCCCATCCTCAGTTGTTTTGTTTGTACACCTGTCTTCTGCTCTGACTGAATGGAAGCCATCTCTGATCTGGAACCTGTTAGCAGGACAAAAAGGGACAGTATTACAAGTAATGTGTTTGTTGGGCTGGGATACCTTACCTCATTAGGACTTGCATGGCTTTTTGTGATAGACTTAGGTTGTTTTTGGACCACTCACAAAAGAGGCAAATGATCTCTGTATCCTTGCTTGAGGGTATGCTTGTGTAGGTGTTTGTAGTGAAGTTAGGATGTGCAGGTGAATATTGTATTTTGGTCAAAAGACTAGGAGAACTGTCAAGGAGACGATAAGAAGGAATTCTGTACAAATTTCCGATCTTCAGAACTATCACTCGAGTGGTGAGTGTTCTAAACCAGGGCATTTTTTAAATAAACGAGGAATTTCGCGCTTGTGAAAGGTGCCAGATTGACAGCCCTAGAGACTGAACCCTTCTATTTATCCACAGAACAGGTACAGCACAGACAGCAGCACTGCGAGCTTCCCCACAGTGTCTCATCAATATATCTCAACCCTGTTCTGGAGGAACCACCTGTTGAGGTGAGAAGGTAGTTCAGTCTCTTCATGTACTGTCAATCCTTGGCCTGACTGCTGGGATTGCCAGGCAGGGTGTCATCTTATGTGAACTGATATAAACTTGTAGAATCCGGACTGAATAATTCAGCAGGTTTTATGTGTGATACATTCCACACATTTGATGATGCTTCAGTTGCCCTTTTGCTTTAAGTGACGTAGGCTGAGGTCCAGGGAATGACTTTGAATCCAAAGCCTCTATATGCCATTGCAAGTATTCTAATGTTTTTTGTACTGTTGTATGTAGGAGGATATTTGTGTTAAAATAAATCTAGGTTCAGGGCCCTCAGTCTACATCTAAATAATTACACTGTCTTGCCCACAAATCCCTTTTTTTTTCATAGTTTTAAGGGATAGCTGTAAATGTTGCATGGTATTATGAGTGGCAGAAATAGATTATCTAAATATGTACTATGCTAATATGTACCCTTATTTACCTAATTTTATGCGTATTATAAAACACTTACTGTCCCTTTTCCTCTTGGCACTGCAGCTTCTACTTAACATCTAATGCAAAGTTTAAACTTGATTTCCTTTGCAAAAATAGTAGGAAATTGGCTAAATAATAGATTGTATGGTTTAATTGGCTGTCTGTGGTGGGATAGCACCTAATAACACTAGGAAACAGGGAAAGTGCTTTGGAATTTACCGAAATAGAATGAAGCTGTATGTTTAACAAGCTCCAGAATAGAAATCTGCTTCAGCAACTTTGTAGTTTGAGAGATTCATCCAAGCTTAGGCCCTTTTATTTTATGAATGGCTTTGAGGCTGTTTCTCAACCATGATAACTCCTTCTACAACAAACAAAATCCTCAGTACTGATGCTCCCTTTTTATTTTATTTTTTTTTTTTGTCTTTTAGTTCAAGAAGCTGACACAAGGATATGTAAGACTAGATTCATGATTTGAGAAATCTTCTTGGCCAGATTTTAGATACTGTCTTGAGATAATCAGATCAGATTTACCTTCAAACTTAACAGAGAGAAAGTTTTTTGTGTCTATTTAATTAGAATCATAGAATAGTTAGGGTTGAAAAGGACCTGAAGATCATCTAGTTCCAACCCCCCTGCCATGGGCAGGGACACCTCATGCTAAACCATGTCACCCAAGGCTCCGTCCAGCCTGGTCTTGAACACTGCCAGGGGTGGAGCATTCACAGCTTCCCTGGGCAACCCATTCCAGTGCCTCACCACCCTTACAGTAAAGAACTTCTTCCTTATATCCAATCTAAATTTCCCCTGTTTAAGTTTTAACCCATTTCCCCTTGTCCTCTCACTACAGTCCCTAATGAAGAGTCCCTCCCCAGCATCCTTATAGGCCCCTCCTTTTGGGCTTTCAAGCCTGTTCATCTTAGTAAGTACTTAAGGCCAGTGTGGGTACTGATGACACAGTGCAACTGACCTTTTTGGGTTTTTTTTCCTGGTTATTCTATATTTTGTTTCTGTTTACATGCATACCTCAGAAACCACTTCTTGAGGACTGGAAAGGCATATTTATTCAGTAGCTGTTATGCTGATTTTCAGGGTTCTCGATAATGGCAGGATGATTGTTAATTCTTCATCCCCTGATGTTTCAAATTGTTGTGATATTCCCTCCTGAATCCAGATTAGTGAATTAGCTGTAATTACTGTAATGAAAGCTAATTGATTTCCTTGAGCCTTTCTTCTTACATGTTGTCTTTCATCTGCAGACCCATTCTGAAGAGAGACCATTCCAGTGTGAGGAATGCAAAGCTTTGTTCCGAACCCCGTTCTCTCTACAAAGGCATCTGTTAATCCATAACAGTAAGTGCTAAGTCAGAGAGGGAAAAGAACTTCCTCAGTTCTCACATTTGACTGAGAAAAGCAGACATATGGCACCTTGCTCCAGTATGCAATTTGCTATATTAAATTAGTATTGAGATTCAACTATAGCCCCAGGGAGTTACAAGATTCAGAGCCAAGTTCAAAACTTGTCTTTAAATGCGCTTAAATGCAAATCCAAATATGCTGTATAAAATTTAGCAATGACTTGCGGTCTGATGGCAGATTTATTTGTGCATAAAGCATGATGGTGTTACCTTCATTTTAAGAAAGAAGAAATGGAGGCAGAGGTAACTTGGTGGCTTATTCAATTTTTGTAGGTAATCCTGTTTAGAGCTTGAAACTGAGATTCTCTGTCCTGTGCCAGATCAGGCTAATGTTTCCTGCCTGTGGCATAGAACTTGCAGCTGAGAGAAATGCTGTGGCCATTTTCCCTCATGAGTAACTTGTTCTTGGCATTCTGTACTATTTTTTAACTGCCTGTGTAAAGATGCATTTTTGATGGAATTTTCTCTGTCTTTAATATTGACAGAGCCCAAGACTACCATTCAACTATGTGAATATCAGCTATTTAGAGTTTAGAAAATGTTCATGATCTTGTAGCTTAGAAGGCAGTACTTTGATTTGGAGAATATTTATGTTGGTATGATTAAGAGCACCACAAAACTTCCCCTTTGTCAGTGTTTATATTAGATGAATTGTTAGACTGGCGTGTTTAGTTTGGTGTTTTATTATTTTCTTTCAGAACTTCTGCGATTTCATAAAGCACTGAATTTAAATCTTTTTCTAGTGTTAAATGTTTAAAAATGATGGCAGGGGGTGGGGGAGTTAAAAACCTGTTTAGCAGTGTATTTTCTAATGAACCAAGCATTTGCAGAACATCCAAAAGCAGTAACTCACAGTGAACAGAACAGTCTGCCTTGGTAAAGGTCTCTCTAAAAACATATCCTATGACTATTTTTGAAGGGGATGGGAGCTCAGCAAATTTGAGTTCTTTGAGTTAGGGTTATGATTTGTGGCAGGTTTAGTTGTTCCTGAGCCACCAGTATTTCAGCAAATACAAAATATATCAGATGTGAACTGCACTAGCACAAGCACTGTCTTGTCAGTCTTCCTTGGTAGAAAAGGAGACATATCTGCTGAAGTACAGAGTACTTCAGAGTACTTCAGAGTATTTGAAGTAACTTCTGCCATCATAAGTAAAACAGCCTCCAAAATGAGTCCAAGAGTTAAACTGAAAAGACTTGCATTTTTATTAATTACAGGAAAGATTTTTAAAACTCTTTTTTTCTTACTTTTGAAAAGAAAGGTTCAACAACTGGTCAACTTAATAAGGAGGCCTTAATACAGCAGGATATAAGCAAAGTTTTTACAGTCATACTGCATCTCTTGTCTGTAGAGTCCAAAAAAAGAAGTGCTGACAGACCAATAGCAAGGTGAAAGTCATTACTAGGATGAACTGAAGGATAAACAATTTTTAGTTCAAGGCTGTGATTAAAACAAGGGGCTCTGCTGTTGTCTGAAAAGAGCTTGTGTGCCCAGAGAAGAAACGTAGAGCTCTTCTCCTCATGATCTAACTCTTGAGACTGAGAAGTCGTGCTGACATGGTAATGAGCCTTTCATATTTGAAGTAACTCAGAATTACTGGCATTGTCCTTCTACAGCTGGATGGTAGTCCCTCTTGTAGCTCTGAAACATACCTGCTCTGTAAAAAACAGGAGGGAAACAAACCAGAACTTCTGGATGTATTTGTCTAGCTTTACTATTGTGCGCTGTAGGAAAGAAAAAAACTGTTTGTGAAGCTTGAAACTTGAGGGGAAAATTGAAGGTCATTTTAAATCAGATTTATTTTTTTTTAATTCGGTATCCCCTTGTTGGTTTAGAGGCAGGCCCTCTGCAGAATGATGTAGAATCACTTAAATTTTATTTTATAAACTAAATATACTGGAAAAATTTGTATTTTGAAACCTCATTTTTCAGGTGTTCCTGTCTTGAAATTGAAAAAGATGTCATGGATAAAACTTTACAAATTGAACATCGAGTATGTCTAACTAACAGATAATAAAAATCCATACTCTTCTTTCTACCCTCCCTCCCAGGTTCTAGCTGTAGAAATGTAACCCATCTTCTGAGAGTCAGACAAATTTTTTCTCCTAGGCATGCTGCTGATAGTAGTTTTAGTAACTGTGTTCTCATGATGTCACTGTCAATGCTGGGGCTAACCCTTTATTCTTAGCTGTAGTCTTTAAGGAGAATATAAGGTTCATAAGTGTATAGTACCTCATACCTGGCTAATACTAGCTCATGAGGCCATAAGAGACTTGGCTAACAAGAATGAGTAGTCCTGAGCATTTTTACTTGGATTATTTAGTTATTTAGGATTGTGGAGACATGCATGAACATGATTGCATTTGTCAAGGAGGACATAATCCTCCTTATATATTTTCTTTCCAGAGTAAAAATCTGCATGCAGAGTGTTTGTTAGTAGGAGAAATGCTAATTAGCTACTGCTACAGGGGTCAGCAGAAGTGGGCACTGAAGATCACTCATTTAAAGTAAAGAATGTGTAGTCCTGATTTTCATTTTCTTGTTTTGTCATAAAAAGACTGCATCAGTGGCATAGGTAATGCCAGTCCTAGGAAAGATCATATAATCATAGAATAGTTAGGGTTGGAAAGGACCTTAAGATCATTTAGTTCCAACCCCCATGCCATGGGCAGGGACACCTCCCACTATGTTGTGTATTCCTGGGGGAAAGCACTGTAGAATATATTATGCTGGTGCTGTTTCCATCTTGGGAGACATTTATCAATATTGTTAACAGTTTCATGACAGGTACTCTGTAAAAGTTTCCTGCCTTCAGTGGTTTCAAGAGCTGAGTCAATGATATACTTTCTTTACTTCCGTTATCTAGAGTGCCTAGGCCTGAAGTGAATCTATGTCTGTCTTTTGCTATTTTATTTTGTAGCAAATCTCTGGATCTATCACAGTGCAAACATGTTGACTGAAAATATAAAATGGAAATTCTTTATTTTTATACATTAATATTAGGAATGTATTTGGAATCTTTAGTATTACTCTTTATCTGCCAAAGTGTTTGTTTTTGGCAGTGATCGTTCATAAGCATCAGACTTGTTTTTACATTTATGATATGAAACCTGGTTGTTCTTTGTCACAATGAGCTATTATGAAATAGGTTGCATAGCCGACGATCTTTAAGGTCCATTCCAACCCTAACATTTTTATGATTCTGTGATTGCCAGAGCTGCTCAGGAAATTTTAGTACCTCTTTCTGCAAGCAGTTTTGCTTGTTGCTTTATGCTGTTGAGAAATCTTCAAAACCTCCTTGCATGGTTGTGTACTAATGGTACACAATGGTGTACACAACTAATGGTGTTTTTAAACTAAGTTTTCGTGTATCTTTATGGCTTAAAAAAAAAAGAAAAAGAAGAAACAGTAAAGTGTAAAGACTGTTCGGTGAGCCAACTTTGCATGAAGACAGTGCAATGTCAGATGGCTCCTCTGTAATGAGATACAGGGTTTCTGCTAAATAAGGAAGCTGAGGAGAAACACTGATAATTTTCCTTCATCTAGAATAACATTTAATAAAACAGCAGATTCTAGGCTTCCCATTGCTTTGCATGTTGAAGAATTCTGCTAAACTTTTAGCCAGAAGTTGGCGAAATACATGCTTGGTGTAGTAACTATATATGGTTGAAGAGTCTTTCTTACAAATTCAGGAAGATGTCTCTTACCATTTAAGTTTCAAAAGTTTAAGCCTATTGCATCTTTTTGCTTGTTACCATAAAGAGCGTCTGTGTTGTGGTTTGAACTACTATAACTCACCCAGTTCGCTCACTCACTCCCCCTCTTTCTTCCCCCCAGCTCCCGGGGGGATGGGGAAGAGAATCAAAAGAATGCAACTCCCACAGGTTGAGATAAGCACAGTTCAGTAACTAAGGTATAACACAAACCACTGCTGCTGCCACCAATAATAATAATGAAAAGGGAAATACAAGGAAAGAGGGTACAACTGCTCACCATCCGATACCAAGCCTGACTCCACAGCGAACCCCCAGCCCCTTCTGGGTTCCTGCCCTCAGTTTTTACATCCTGGCCATGACCTGCTGTGGTATGGAATACTTCTTTGGTCAGTTTGGGTCAGGTGTCCTGTCTCTGCTTCCTCCTGGCTTCCCCTTCTCCCTGGCAGCGCATGAGACTCAGAAAGTCCTTGGTGAAAACAAAATATTCTAAGCAGTAACTGAAACCATCAGTGTTGTCAGCGTTCCCAGGCTGAAAGTCAAAATCACAGCACTGCACCAGCTACTAAGAAGGAGAAAAATGCCTGCTACTGCTGAACCCAGGACAGTCTGTTAAAGAGGTTATGATAAAACCTGTGCTCCCTCTCACTGGCAGCCATTTCCACTGAATGCCATTTTGCCTTTGGCTGTAGAGTTTAATTTCACATTTCTGGGTACATTGTTGTCAGGACTACTTCCTTAATTTCCCAATGACATTTTTACCTGATTTGATGTTCTTTCTGTTCTCAGAACCCTGCTTTTCATTTGTCTTTGCTGCTTTTATTCATTATTCTGAAACAGTGTTAGTGTATTTCTACAAAAATACGATATCTTTAAACACTGTTTTTCTCTTTATAAGGTGAGAGGACTTTCAGATGTGATCATTGTGACGTTGTCTTTGCTGCTTTTATTCATTATTCTGAAACAGTGTTAGTGTATTTCTACAAAAATACGATATCTTTAAACACTGTTTTTCTCTTTATAAGGTGAGAGGACTTTCAGATGTGATCATTGTGACGCTACTTTCAAAAGAAAGGACACATTAAATGTTCATATTCAAGTTGTACACGATGGACATAAGAAATACAAGTGTGATCTCTGTGACAAAGCTTTTGTGACGCCCTCAGTCCTAAAGAGTCATAAAAAAGTGAGTAGAATAAGTTCTGTCATATTAATTCATTCTCTGTCCTTAAGATGGTAATAAACATAAAATCCCCAGATGCTTCTGCATTTCTGGCTTTTCAGTTGAAAGCTATGATGGTGTTTCACAGCTTAAAATGCTTATTGATGTAGTGGGCTTCTTGGTGGCATGCACAATCTATTGTGGGTGTATATTTATAAATCCAGTGTATGTACTCCAGCATCCAGTGTGTGGCTAGACTTGGTGCACTGCTCATGCCATACTCCTTCCCACTAATCTCTGTGGTGGAATCCTAAAGTTTAGAAGAAAACTTGCTCACTAGTTGTGCATGAGGTCATGTTTATGTTACAGCAAAGAAATGAGAAGAAAGTAATTGAGCTGAGTACAAATCAGCGGAGGCATTGCCAACAAATGCAGATTGCAAGAGTTTATCGAAAACCATGATGCATACATTGTTTGTCATGTAGTATGCACTTCATGTATGCATGTAAAATTTTAGTAAGGAAACTGAATGTAACTGAATTACTTGATACAATATTTTGAGCACATAATTGTGGTAAGTACTGTACATTATGACACAAATATATACTCAAAATTGAGGAAAAAATGTAAGGGAGTCTTACAGTGTCTCTCCAACCCTGTGTATTACCGCTGTGGGAACGAGTATGCATCTTTTGAGCCTAAACCAAGTTACTGGCAGATAGTAGACCGTTGAAATCTCTAAGGTAATAGATGACACTGTCTCCTTAATGTGCAAAAAGTATTTGCAAGAATGAATGAAGTCTCTTTAGTTTCTTTTGTGGTCTTTTAAAGATCTTAATCTTCCATTAAATGTATGTTAATGCATTTGCTGTGTGTCTGCCTTCAGTCTGTTTTAAGTGCTGCTTGTCCCATATTTAATATGCAGTAAGTTACTTAATATAGTTGCTGGAAAATAAAGTTTCCTATGATTGAGTGACTTAACTGGGTAAACAAGATACATTCATCTCAGATCTGCTTAGTGGAAGATTCTTGCCTGTTCTTCAGAAGAGCTTAAATGACATGGGTTGCCTTGTTTGTAGACTTCAGTACCTGTACGGTAAGATAACTGAGATTCAAATAATCAGGTTCATTAGATATTCAGCCTGTTATGTCAGTTGAGTTTTGCTGTAACAGAGAGAGAACTTTATAAGATATTCTTTTTTGGAGTATGTCGTGGTTTAAGCCATAAATCAGCCACGCAGTTTGTTCACTCACTTCCCCCTTTTTCTTCCCTCTGCTCCT
>JAOEHY010052442.1:0-20291 GCA_025447955.1 Psilopsiagon aurifrons
CCCGTCCCCTCCCTAAACCCCCCCTTTCGCACACATACACACACACACACCGGATTTAGGCGTAGAAATTGGGGTATCGGAGGCAATGAACCTTGCCAAAAGTCAAGGGATTTGCTGCGAGTGGAGATCGGAGCTTCCATCTGGCCCGGGGCCGGTGCTGCCGCTCATCCGCCGTTCGGAGCCGAAAGCCTTTCTGCATGGTGCCGCTCCGGGAGGGGGGAAGGAGCCTGTGCTCAGAGGTTGAGTTCTGTAGTCTCTGCTTTATTCAATACCTGTGTCAGATAAAATGACTGTAGGAAGTACTTTCCTGATCTTGTCTCCCTTTTTGCTTGCACAGAACTGAAATCGTCTTTAGTGGGCTCACAAAGCCGAGTAATGTGAAACGCTTTCAGTAATATTGGTGCGAAAGATACTATAGCAATCCTTGTGTTAACAGTGTAAATACTTATTGAACTTGTAGGCTTGTGGGGTTATAGTGGAACTAATCAAAAGCAAGAAGATGGCAGGCAGAGCCGTGCTGCTGGCGGGACCTCCTGGAACTGGCAAGGTATTACTTTCTTTTAATATGAAGTAAAGTATTCCCAAACCTATTTTATTCTGATTTGTTGTCAGAACTATTTTAGGGGAGTGGTTGCACCCTCTTTTCCCCTGCTGGCATTTCTTTCATCAACGCAGTGACTCGGTTTCCTGCTTTATACGTTGTTTATTGCCATGTCATCAACACTGACAGTATCCAGTGGTGTCAGGCATCGGTAGTGTCAAACCACCTTTTATAGG
The DNA here is from genome assembly GCA_025447955.1 of Psilopsiagon aurifrons. Taxonomy (NCBI): domain Eukaryota; kingdom Metazoa; phylum Chordata; class Aves; order Psittaciformes; family Psittacidae; genus Psilopsiagon; species Psilopsiagon aurifrons. The sequence continues at coordinate 778 of JAOEHY010052442.1, forward strand.
TAACCAAACACTGAAGAAGAGTCTGAGAAGTTAATGTTGTATTAAAAACCTAAATAGCTCTTCATTTTGGGGGTATTGAAGGGTTTTTTTGCATTTGTATCAGATGTCATATTCAAATGCCCACTGTTGTTTCTTTAAGGCGTTTTGTAAGTCATTGATAGAAATCACTTTTTATATATCTAACTTGACTTGGGGGGAGGAACATTGTTACAGGTGAGAAATATACGTTTTGCAGAATAGCCTTAATATTCCATTGATAATTGGTGTATGGAAGGTGATAAGTTGAGGAAAGTTAACTTTGGGCGGAAAGAATCCTTTGTCAGTTGTCATAAAAATTAATGTGTGGGTTTGTTTTTTGGTTTAAGACTGCTTTGGCTTTAGCTATTGCCCAGGAACTGGGCAGCAAAGTTCCCTTCTGTCCTATGGTTGGAAGCGAGGTCTATTCCACCGAGATCAAGAAAACAGAAGTGCTGATGGAAAACTTCCGCCGGGCCATTGGTGAGTTGCAGCAAAACAGAAGAATTGAGTACTTACATGATACTGACTTGGTGTTTTGTAGTCATCTAAAAGGGAAAAGCTTCTCAGTGGTCACGGTGCTGCTCAGATTATTTTATGTTCTCTTTTTCAGTGCTGATCTTAATTTAGTGAATCTCCTCCCCATTTAGTGGAGTCAGAATTTCTGTTTCTAAACCATAATTTCGTTGTTGTATTACGGTTTATTTTTCCTCCCCAGTTATCCCTCTCATCCTCCAGGTTCATCTCCTGGTTTTACCTATGACTCAAAATAAAGCCGAGAGAAAAACTGGTTTTAGTTACTTATAATAGTGGAAACATTTGTAGACAGAAAAATGCTCTCTCCTTTCTTATTTTAGTGATTTCACCCCGCTAAGCAAACAGGCTTAGTCAGGGGCTCCCAAAGGCAGCGTTAGCATGACTTAGTGTCCAGTGAGCACAAGGAAAGTTTCTTGCCAACAAAACAAATACTTTAATGTCTTCCTCAGTTCTCGAGTGCTTTTACAAGCTTGATGGAAATTGGTTAAATTTGCAGCACAAGCTCAAGGAGTATCTAAAATCTCTTCTGTGATTGCTGCTGACAGCTGATAAATGCAGTTAGAAGTGGCCCTTGTTTGTATGAGGATTGGCTAAAGATAGCTGAGCTGATTGTAGTACTGAACATATTAACAGTTAACTGGTTTCTGTGCCGTGTTTCCCCTTGGACTTCACCTGAATATTTGGTGGCAGTAAGGTGAAGAAGTCTCTCAGTTCTGCAATGAAACAAAAGTATTCTGTTGATTTTGATAAGAAAACAGATCTCAGTCTTGTCTGGTACTTCCAGTTACCATGTAACTGGCAGGGCCTGGGGGAGGGAAGCCAGAGACTCGAGAGTCTGCAAAATTTCCTTGATGTGATGAAGTTCCCTGTCAGAGATTCGGAAACCTGAACCAAGAGATGAAACTTATGCCATCCATGTTGTCATTTCTAGAGACAGCAGTATTTTAACTCCCTGAGGTTTAACAGCCAGCTGCATTGTTAGTTCCCTGCATTCCCCAAATGTCAGTAGGGAGGTGCTTCTAAACAAATATTAGTGCTAATGAAAGATGGAACTTCTTTTATTCCTTTCTGTTGAATTCCATGTCACATTTTCATAACACAGCCTTTATTGAATATTTTCATCAGTGTAAAAACAAAATACCTCTGAAATATTTTAAAGGACCAGTAACCACCAGTAGCTGTACTGGAACACTTTCCACTTGTGTTTGAATCTTGGGTGAGTTTTAGCTTCCCTGCTTGGTTGATAAGTAATATACAAGGGGGTGTTGCAAAAGCATGATTTTGTGTGTAGAGTGTGGTGTCAGTGTCACTGTGGGTGCAAGAGAAGCTTCAACTCACGTGCCAATCAGTACATAAAGTATTCTTTTAGGCTTTGTGGGTGGGTTTTGTACGATTCCTGTGGCAGGTTCTGTGCGCATAATGTGTTGCCATGCTACGCATTTTACTCTCAGGGGGTTTAGCCACCTCATAAAAGTGATCACAGATGTTAACATCAATTTTTTACTTGGAAACAACAGTTTAACTGGTTTGGGCTTGTTGTTGTATAAGGAAAGAGGAGTGAGTTTACAGAGTTTTTATTACTGAGTCTTAATAAAGACGGCAAAGGGCTGTGTGGGGTTATGGTAGAGGTTTTGTAGTATGTAAGAAACACAAAAGGATGGAGTGGGAAATGAGAAAATGGAATTGTATGGGTTAAAAAACTTCATGTGAGAGAGATGAATCCTGTCTAGAGCTTATTTGCAGCTGGCAGGGATGATGACGGTAGCTAATGTTAGAGCTCAGTTTCAGTAAAAAATTAACTGCTGGATAGCCACTTAAAGAGCATTATCTGCTCCCCGTGTCTCCAAACTGTAACTGCCAGTAAATCAAACAAGCACTATTTAACCCCATATAGTGCTATTGAACCCAAACATGAAATAACCCAAAGCTGTCTTCTCAAAACTCACGTGTTTGATTTGTAAGTAGATGTCTCTGTTTAAATTTAAGAACTCCTTTGAGAGTAAGATTTATAGTCAGTACATGAAGATTCGTTTGAAAACAAGGGATAACAAGCAACAAGTTCGAAGCATCACTTACCTTTGTTCAGATCATGTTCATCTGTAAATATTTTCCATAGACACATCTATATATGCACATCAGTTTAGATAAGAGGTGTGCTTTAGAAGAAAATCTCTAGGTTGTCCTCACTGACTTAGCTTTGGTTTGTGTTGGGGAACAGACTCTGTGAGTGTGTGAATCGGATTCTTTTCAGGTGAAACGAAGCTGGAAGATATGCTTAGGTATGCCCCAAACACAAACGGGCTTCCTGTTTTTCAGAGCAGAATAAAGCTTGTGCTGGAAGTTTACAGACAAAACAGAAAGGGAAAACAAACCTGTGAATGGCCAGGTCTCCTGTACAGCTTCCCGTATTGCGTCATGCTCCTTGTACATGCATCCTGGTCTGCATCAGGTTTATAACTTAAGGGTTCATTCATTTTTTGTCTGATGTTTGGGCATACCTGAAAAACATTTAAAAAATTACTGAAATTAAGGGTCTGGAGGAGTTTGTATGTGGTGCTAAATGAGAGAAAGCAAACATTTCTTACCCAGAAATTGCCATGTAATCTCATTTCAAATCCAAGCCTTAATTTGGGTCCAGTAGAGGGAGACAGACTCGTGTTCCTCAGTTCTTTATATTCCCCCCTCAGCAGCTCAGGATTACTGGCGAAGTGTCTGATCTATTTCAAAGCAAAATGAAAAGTTATGGAACAAGGGAAGTTTTATCAAGTCCCAGTAGGCTCAGTCTGGGCAGGATGGCTTCCTTGTATCTTATTACAGTCTATTCTTCATTTTTGGTATGGCATGTGTGCGTCTCATGAAATGCTTTATAGCGTCTCTTCAGATGTGGGTACTTTGAACTTTTATGGAGTTAGAATGTTTGCATAATTGTAGTGGTGGTGGTGATGATGGTGGGTTTCCTTTGGAACAGTCCAACCGTGCAAATCCTCAGCTCTGTATTATTCATCAATTTAAAATAACTTAGTTAATTGCAATAGCTGTGACTAGAAGATACCAGACACTGTGGTGATTGCTTGCCTTTCGGAAACAGAATGTCATTGTCAGCTCTTTTCAAGTAGTTTCAAATTGAGATTATAGCAGTTTCTGCTATAATGAAGCCAGCTCACCTTTTGCTCTTCACTTGAAAAACATTTGAAATGGTGCATTAACCTTTTATTTTAGCAGGCTCTAACACAATACCTGCTCATCAGTTTGTTATTTCTAACTCAGTTGTCAAAATGCAAAGTTTTATATGAAGTTCCTTTTTTCTCCTGTCTTTTACTTTACAGGGGTTTTCTCTTAGTTCCAAAATCAGGATGTACTACCATTGATTTGTGTACTGAAACTATTCTAAACAATTCTTGCAGGGCTGAGGATTAAAGAAACAAAGGAGGTTTATGAAGGAGAAGTCACAGAACTGACTCCGTGTGAGACTGAAAATCCTATGGGAGGGTATGGCAAAACCATCAGCCATGTAATCATAGGACTGAAAACGGCAAAGGGAACCAAACAGTTGAAGGTATGTGTGGCAGGGTCTCAGAAATCACAATAACAAATGTACAGGAAAGGTCTTGTCTGGTTTGGTTTTCCTTATTCTCAACTGAAGCTTTGAGAAAGGTTTTGGGAAATCTTACCTGCTTCAGCATAAATTGGTCTTTCTGTCACATTCCTTCTTTCCACATTGGGAGATGTGCTGTAGTGAATATTTGATAGGGAATGGGAAATGGAGCTGATATGTTGCCAGCTCAGACCCACTTTCTCTTTGTTTTCTTGTACAAGTCTCTGTCCACATTGTTCAATATCCCTGTCAGTTACAGTAGGAGGGAGCTGAAAGCTGTCTTTGTTGTCAAGTATCATCTTGCATTTTGTTCATTCTGATAACAAGTGCAGAGCAAAAGTGAATAAACATGTACTGAGAGAAATAAAAGCATTTAAGGTATTCCACGTCCACTCTCCCTCACACAGCTCTGCAGAGAATAAAGAACAAAGAAGTGGCATAATTCAGGGCTATAGCCAGATTTGTTTGTAAAGTTTAGCTAAAAAGCAAGAGAAGTGCTGCATCCTAGGGATAAATATGCTACACAGGCATATTTTGTGACAGGAAGTGGTATTGTGTTCCTGGCACTTACCATCACTTCCTTCAGATAGCAGATTTCTTTGGTAGGAAAAGTTCTGGGCACCTTTCAGATTCATTCTCTCCCACTACTCCAAGTGTTACAACTGTATAAAATCCTGAGGGATTGTCACAGGGAGTTTAGTTTTGTCTGGCGGGAGCGAGCTTTAGACTCAGTTTCCTTTCCTTGATTGCCATAACACCGTGGAGCTGTTCTGACCACCTCTGGTGTTTGCCTGTCTCCAGCTGGACCCCAGCATATTTGAAAGCTTGCAGAAGGAGCGAGTGGAAACCGGTGATGTTATTTATATTGAAGCAAACAGCGGAGCCGTCAAGGTAAAAGACAAGTTCTGCGCTTTGATGCAGGCGTATATGTTCGTGCAGACCTTTCCCTGCCTTTGTCAGAAGGCTCTTCAATTTATTAACCTTAACTGACATGCAGTGGTTACATGGGAAGTTTATAGAAGAGCCCAGTGTTTTCCTTATCTGGAGAGAGAATTCTCTTTTGTGCTGAAAGAACACGGTGATCTGGTTCACAATTAAGGTCATCTGGTGAGGAAGCTATCACTGATGCTGTCTGGATGAGTTTTCTTTTCTGTAAGATCAAGACATCTTTAAGGGAAGGTGGGGGACAAACCAAGCAACTTCAGTTATTTTCAGGCTGACGTGCAGTGCATTTAATCTTTCTTTTATCGCTCTGGTATTTTCTCCCCAAGATCTATCCATGTAGAAGGGAGTGCTGCATTAGTTAGCATTCTTTTCATATCTGATGTAGAAAGTAGTGTACAGTGATACTTGCTCTTTAATGGATGAGCATAATATTTTGTATCATATAATAAATCACCCACCTACCAAGGAGTCTTGAACAGTTCTCCCAATCTCTAGTTAATCTGCTAGATTTGTCCTTTAGCAGGAATCGCATGCGGTTAAAAGAAGGGGAGAGAGGAGCAGAATATTCTTACAGCTGAAAATACAGGGTTTTCAACAGAGTTTTTGAGCTTTGATCAGTAGCTAGGGTATGCCCATTGCTAAGCAGGGAATGGGATGTGTGAATTGCCAGCTGAAGCTGGTCAGGACTGGAATTGTGAACTAAGCCCTTTATCAACTTCGAGTCACTCAAGGTTTTGGCACTGAAACTAATTCCATACCTGGGTTTCTCTTCTTTGCTTTCCTCAGAGGCAAGGCAGGTGTGATATCTATGCCACGGAATTTGACCTTGAAGCTGAAGAGTATGTTCCCTTGCCAAAGGGGGATGTGCACAAGAAAAAGGAAATTATTCAGGATGTCACCCTGCATGACTTGGATGTGGCCAATGCTCGACCTCAGGTATGACACCACAGATGAAGTTTTCACAGGAAAATTACTTGACATAGATTTGTGATGGATACTAGAATAATCAAGGAGGAGTAGGAAGCTGACCTGTCCTAAATCACCCTTAAAGGTTCCACTGTAGGAAGAGCAGGAGGTGTTACCCTTTGAAGGCCTCAGGAGATTTAACAGACTGCAGCAAAAAAAAGAGAAATAAGAGAATTACTCCTTTCTGTATCTCAACATACACCCTGTAGTGAGAGAATTCCATCTGTGTCACAAACAAAAGCCACTAACAATAGAGGTTTAAAGGCTGGCATCCCTATAGTATGATTCTACTCAATTTCAAAATAAATATCCTTTTTTCCAACACAGAACTTCTCTGATTAAAGTCATGCTATTCAGAAGTCTGATAACTGAGAATAATTGTTCCTGCGTTGACAGGTTGAGCACCAGCTGTGCATGCAGGCAGTCCAAGTCTCTGCTCCCTGACAATTTCAGTCCTTTGACCTTCTCTGTGAAAACCTTTTTAAAAGAGGGTATCTCATTTGGTTTTTTATTGTCCAAATGAAGAGGGCTGAAGAAAGAGTGTGGAGGTCACTAAGTGATGTTTAGTATACTGCTGCAGTGAAGAGTCCTAACCTTTGACAGGTTATCCGCCACTGCTGAGAGGAAGAATCAAGTTAACTGCAAGAAACAACTTCTTTAACCAGTTTCTGCATTATAAAATTCTCAAGGTATGTGTCCTCTGCAAGACCTCATAGCTGATCTGTAACTCTCTTTTCCTAGGGTGGGCAAGACATCCTTTCTATGATGGGACAACTGATGAAGCCTAAGAAAACTGAAATTACTGGTATGAATCCTGCAGGGTATTTTTAGACCAGCCGAACTTACATGTTTGCAGCTAGAAAAGGATTAAGAATGGGGTTACTCATGCAGCATCTCCAAATGAATGCCTGTGTAATATTTACTCATCTCAGATTTCTGAAAGCAGCACAACAGCTGCTAGAATTGCAATGGCTGGAAACAGACCAGCATGTTGCTGGTTTGTGCATGCAGTGATAAACCATATACTGTACTATGCCCCCAGCTCCCTGGGGAGAAAGAGGCCAGAACACCAGTGCCATTCCCCTTCTCAGAACAGTCCTGCCAGAGCGTGAGGTTTATGCTTTTGACAAAGAGCCAAACCAAACAGCAACAGCAAATACAATCTAAAAAACACCGTGAGGATGTGTTCTTACGTGAAGCCACCACACTGAAACTCTGTGAAGTAGAAAAACAGCTTCTAATGACTCCGGCCTTGGTTTGATTTGAACTCCTCTACAGCAGCTGTCTGGTGCTCTAAGTGCACTGCTGCTCTTCCTACCTACAGATCATTGGAGAAAAGCAGTATCTGCAGGAAGATCTATTCTTCTTACTTTGAAACAAATGATGTTTCACTAAGTGACTATCTAAATTTAGATCAAAGTCTGTTTCAGTACCTAACATGAATGGGGATCTTTTGAAGTATTTTGTCTGTTGCAGAGGTCACTTTGCCTATTCTGATATCAGATTTAATCAATGTAACATCTTGCATAGCTTTGAGATCCCTGTGTTCACAGGCATACACATAGCACTCTTCTTTTTTTGTTAAACACAACTTAAGCAGTAGCAATATTTTACTCTTCCAGTGATGTTCCTTTCAGCCATGCTTGGAAACTTTAAGTTTCATGTTTTAAACTGAGGTTTGGCTGATTTGCCCCCCACTGAACTCCCCGCTCTGACAAAAATGGTAGTTTTTCACAAGCTGTGTGAGGGGAAAGACCTTAGTTCAGTGTAGAAATATTTTGTTGCACATTTGTGTCCCCAAAACAGGATTGAATGCCACAGAATTCTAGTGTCACAGAGATTTTCCTTGTGGTGGTAAGATAGCAAACCATGAACAAGTGCAAGGAGAATTTTACTTGCTTTATACCTTTCTGACAGAGCAGAACAACTAACAGTTTCTTTTTGTTCCAGACAAACTTCGAGGAGAGATAAATAAGGTGGTAAATAAATACATCGATCAAGGCATTGCAGAACTAGTCCCAGGTGTGCTCTTTGTAGATGAGGTTCACATGCTGGATATTGAATGTTTTACATACCTGCACCGAGCTCTGGAATCTTCCATTTCCCCCATTGTCATCTTTGCTTCCAATAGAGGAAACTGTGTTATCAGGTATGATGTCTTCAGTTTTCCAGTTTCATGCATAAACCTTGGAATTACCTGTACTGATAGAGTTAGAATCTTTGAAGGCTTTTATCTCTGACAGTGACACCTGTGCTAATCCCCTGCATGGTTTGCAAACTGCATCAGTGCTCAAGAACTGCTTGTGGGCTTCCTGATGGGACAAGCATTCAATGGCAGGCTGACTGAGTTAAAGCAGAATAGAATTCCTTCTTTTATTTCCACTGACATATCTCTCTAACAGCCTCCGAACTGTCTTTCTGGGTGAGCTGTAACAATTACCTTTCTCCTCGGATACCTCAACACATCTGTTGCTTCACATCAGGAACATCAAAAGCACCAGAGCTACAAAACCCCAATATCATAATCTACTGCTGCTTCTGGATTATTTTGCTTTTTGCTGTCCTCCTTGCATCAGACTTAAGCTGCTTCTTCTCACTGTTAAAGCCAGTCACAGTTCAGCCTCTCCCTGCTCCTCATTCTTTCCTGCTGTGTTGGTCTGGCTTTCTGTGATTCTTTGGTCTTGCCAGCTGACTTGTTTTTCATCTCCACTCCAGTTCGTGCCTCCACTTCAATATTTAGCACCCACACAGTGCATTCCTTGCATGTTCAGTAAAAGTGCTCTCTCCTTTCAGATTCTTCTGTGAAGTTCTGCTAATTTGTGGTCTAGGTATAATTATGTCTAAGCAAGCTGTCAATGATTGCTTCCCTTGAAACTGATTTAATTCAGCTGTGTAACCAGCTATTCCTTTCCCTCTTAGTGACTCATCTGGTATTAATCTTTCTCTGTTTGCATTGCTTAGAAGCAAAGGTGATAAGCCCTTCAGAAATGTTTAAGGTAGACATTGCAGATCTCCCTTGGCAAAAGCATAAATAGGCTGTCTTGGAAAAGTAGAGTAAATAGAAATCTGACAATATGGATTCACTGCAGATCTTGTTATGAAAACCCAGTGATTTAAGAAAGGAAGTTGGCGATGCTCTGATTTGCCTGCTGGTGGCTCTTGAAAGGATCTGGTTAAAAATTAATTGTATAGCTAGTATAGTTGATCCTGTAATCTCAAAGAGAAGGAATCATTTCAGAAGAGGGAATGCCATCGACTCAAGAGTATAGCAGATGGTTGCAGGGCATTTTGATTCATTTCCTAAGGAGGACCATGGCCTAAGCTGCAATGCCTAAATACTAGCACTGAACTTAGAAACATAGCTCTCTACCAGCACTTCACTGTTTTCACCTGCAATCTCTATAGATCTCATGAATTCTGGTTATCTTTCACTCTTGACTCCAGAGCGAATCCTGGTGGGCTTGGAAAACCCAGACTAGATGTGTCTGCAGCCTTTGCTACTGGGTGTTGTACATCAAGCAGATAAAACGACTGGGGGTCTGCATACACCTCTGTCCTTCCTGCACAGACCTCCATTTGCTGGATTGCAGGCAGGGGATGTAAACCACAGCAGTACTGGCTGGAGGGACTGGGGGAAGCATTGAGCACAGTAACGGCTTACTCGGCAAGAGGGGATGTTCTCCAAATTGATAATGTATGCAATTTCTACTGATACTGCTAAACAACTAGATGAGAGTGCTTTGTTCCTTGATGGAAGCTACCCTGGAACATTAGATAAGACTCCTTTGTAAGATACGGTGCAGGAAAGCACTGCCTCTGGAGTGGCACATGTAAGAGCTCTAGAAAAAGTATTTCCCTCAGGCTGTCTGGTATGAGCTTCTGATGGGAATGTTTCCTGTCTCTGCCTGGGAGTGTCTCTGCAGGAACACAACACAAGAACTGTAAAGTAGTAGATGTGTAGTCACTTAGTACTGATTTTAGTGAAATCAATGAACTGAACTCCAGAGTAGTATCTGATCTCTTTCTGTTTGGTTTCTCCTTTAGAGGCACTGAGGATGTAGTGTCTCCTCATGGGATACCGCTGGACCTCCTGGATAGAGTAATGATCATCCGAACCATGCTGTATACACCCCAAGAAATGAAGCAGGTATGCACAACATTGTAAGAGAACTGGTGAAGAGACCCCAGGGTTGTAGTCTGCTGTGGGTTCACACTTCCTGTTACTAGAGTTGTCTGACTTGCTCCCCAGGGTTTGTGCCAGAAGGCTTACCATTTCCTGAATGCAAGCTGCCGTAGTACCCACTTACAGTGAGCTGTCTGATTTCCGCCCACTTGTGAGGTCATGCAGAGCTGAAAGTGACATCTCACTTGCAGGAAACAGCATGAGTTGTTAGCTGCCCTTGTCTCTTACACACATGTGCTTTCCATAGAGTCTGCAGGTTCCAGCAGGTAGTGCTTTTTCAATTGGCATGAGTTGAAGTGTCACATCTTGGGACCTTTGGTCCTAGGCCTCAGGCTATTCTATAGAAGAGATGAGAGGTATTGAGGAATGCAGCTTCCTGCGCTGCTTTTATTGCCTTGCACTGTAGCTTTAACCGGCCAGGGCTGTCACCTGAAACTGGGAGGATTTTCATGCCCCTGGTCCAGTTTGGAAACTTGAGCACAGTAAGTGATGAAGAGAGAGGCTTCTGAACTGAAACTTTTCCTGTGGGGCCATCCCCATGTATTTGTGTATGGATTCTACTGCTTGGGGTCATTATGATGCATTGTGTCAAAGATCCCCCCTCATTAGCGTCTCAATGCCCTGAAGTGACACAATGCAGAAGACATTAGGGTTTATCATGTCAATTCTTTGTATTATTTAAGAGATAGTGTCAATGGAGGAGAGCCTTGTCACCAGATAATAGTCTCCTGCTGCTGGATAGGTGCCAAGGTGAAGCCAAGGCATTTATTGAACATAAATGTAGAGGCAAAGCTTCATTTCACTTGGTTTGAGAAGCTTTTCACACAGGGCTCTTAGGAGCCATTCTCAGGATGGGGTTTTTGTACCTAAAAGGCCACTTGAAAGCATTATGGTATAGATTACAGGAGAAGCAGCCCGGGGATTTAATAACATGATTATGTTTTGTCCGTGTACAAAACAAATTTTACAGCATGACTTCCATTCAGTGTGGGGATGTTGTCTGGGTGTGCATTTTGTGGAGTTAGGGTAGGATAGGAGGAGTACGTACTCAGAGTTACTTTTTGCCTAGCGTGCTGTAGTATGATGCAGATGGTAACACTGGTTAAAGAGCTAGTTTCTGAACTGTGGATTTTCAGAAGAGCTGTGATTTCCACCCTCCTCAGGGTGAGGGAAGTGTTTCCAGCAGCATTTCCTAAAGGTAAAAATAAGAGTCCAGACATTATATCCCATCAATCATGTTCCCATAGTCAGATATCTCATCTTCCCCTAAATGAAGGCTTTTGAATGATTTCTCCACTTGAGAGGAGAAGCACTTACACTTCACATTCATTTCTAACTAAATACAGCTGGGAGGGGTGTAAAAAGAAGACATCCATAATTTCTCTATTTTTGCTCCCATTTCTCTTTCACATCAGAAAGAGGTTTTCACTGCTGCTGCTTGTGTGTGAGACAGAATAAGATGTGGCATTTGAGAGACCTTGTTTCTAACAGGCAAACATACTAAATACTACATGAAGTAGCATTTGAATGAAGGGAAGGTTATGTTCAGGTGATCTAAAAGATAGAACCCCCCCCCCTCAGTCTGAAATTGCAGAGTGCAGCAGCATTGCCCAGATTCAGTATCAATACCTTAGCCCAACTTCCTGCCATTTCAAGCCCCTCTGCTTGCCACTGTTCCCTGCCCTGACTCCTTGAGTGCATTTTTATGGCTTTCATTTAAACGAGAGCTTCTTGATATCTTGTTTACAAAGCTGCCAAAGTGAAAAATACCTGTATTATATGAGGCTTGCAGCTCCAGAGTTATCTCAGCACTACAACACAACATCATTATCCAGTCTGCCCCTTATCACTCAGCTGGTAATACGGACTGCCAAGAGACTTGTGCCACTTTTGTTACAGCTTTATATGCTCGGGCTTATTGGTGTTATCTTGCTCTCCAACTTTGTAAAGATCTTCAAACTGGTACAAGCCTGAGACTGTTCTGGAAAGATTAGATTCCTCTTAGTGATTCTTTTTTTTTCCTTGCAGAAATAGGTGAATCTTACAAAGTAACTTTTTGATTTATTTTACTGTCTTCTTGTCAGTTGAATAAGAAGCATGTTGTGAGCTGCTAAGAAAGGGGTGTAGCTTTCTATATGGCTTTTGGAGGGCTCTGCTGTACAGCAGCAGTGATGCTCTGCAGAACGCAGGAGCTGGGGTCCGTAAGACTCGAGCTGCCGCTGAACGCTTGCACACTTCTGTTTTCTTGTGTAAGTTCTCATATTCTGCTCCTGTCAGTCAATACACTTTGCAATCCACGCAGAATTACGAAGCACTAGTAGTCCACAACTGTTACTTCACCTGTTTTTTGTGATCATCAGGTTTTCAACATTATCTTTGCCCATTCAGAGCTTTAGAATCCTACAAATCGTAGTTTAATGGTAAGTTACACTGGCGCAACTCTCCACACCATCTTGTTTTATGGTATGCTTACCTCTGAGCTAGCAGAGTTTCCAGACCCTGACCTAAGGGGTTTAGCATGCTGGTGGTTTCCACTGTTACCTCACTTATTCCTTCCTCCCAACAGATCATAAAACTTCGTGCTCAGACAGAAGGAATTAATATTAGTGAAGAATCCCTAAACCACTTAGGGGAAATCGGTACCAAGACAACCTTAAGGTGAGCTGAGTGCGGTATAGCTGGGTCTAAAAACACTGCAGGAGACCTCGCTCCTGGCAGGGAGACAAACCTCTGCAGTGAAGAAATGTGTTAATGTATTAAGAACAGTGCTGACATGAAAAGGAGTGGTATTCCTCCTCTTTCCTCTGCTGGAGGGTCTTGCAGCCTCTTCCTGCTGCTGGTAGAGCTGTGTGTTTCCTGACATATCTCCCACCCCTACATACCCTCGGTTCACCGGGAAGCGCTGATTTGTGCTGATTCCTCCATTTCTGATCACAGGTACGCTGTACAGCTCCTGACCCCAGCTAACCTGCTGGCCAAGATTAATGGGAAAGACAGCATTGAGAAAGAGCACATTGAAGAAATAAACGAACTGTTCTATGATGCCAAATCCTCTGCAAAAATCTTGGCTGATCAACAGGAGAAGTACATGAAATGAAGAGCTGATCACCTTAGATGCTTTGAAGTGGCTTTAACCATTACGCAGGGCTGGTTTGGTTAACCCATGTGAAATGTTAATGGTTTGTCTCTTTGGGGACTGGAAAGTGTTTAAATGTTGGACTCTCAGGCCAGAACTAACTATCAAATGTTCCTCTTTCAGTATCAACAATCCAGTGCTCCCTGATCCCTGACCTTAGGCTCCCTTTTATGAGTATATATGAAATGAATAGCCCTGGACCCATCGGTTTTCTCTTTAGGTTTCATTACAGAAGAGCTCTAACAGAAGCTGATGCTTAAGAACAGTCTATTTTCTTTATGAATGTTGTTCTAAACCAGTTTCCTTTTACAGATGAGAACTTTTTTTTTTGAGTCAAGAGTTTGTCTGAAGTGATTTATAATAAAATATTTCAACAATAGTGGGAGCCTGAGTGTGTCTGCCTGGCATTGACTGCGCAAGAAATACATTGGAATTAGCAGAGCTAAATAGGAATACAATGGATCTGCCACACAAAAATAGGTCTGCAGCCAAGGGAGGGAATAAGCATGGGACCTTTTCAAGTTCCAGTTCAGTTAACCTTTCATTGGGTTTAAAGCAGATTAAATGGGAAAAGCTTTCCCTTTTTCCCTGTGTTCTGTCCCCACTTTCATCAGCCAGGATCAGGAATATTTTGCAGACTAATGGAATCCTGCTCTGCATGGATGTGGGTGGCTTAACCTGAGTCTCCTGCTCACGATATGCTTCCATGTTTTGTAAAGCACAGATTTATTGACTCTTACTGACTCCAAAAGCGAAAGATAGCAATTCTCCATCAGACTCACTCAGCGCTTCTAAAACCTGTTTGTACCGTGGCAGGATGGCATATTCCATTTCAGTGCTATGGCATGATGGAGAGACCCAGCGAATTGAGCTGCTGCATGGTCCAAAGCGAACCTTTTTTTGTCTGTTGGGGTTTGAATGACCTTCTTGGCAATGATGAATGTAGTTATTGCAGAATTCAAGTACCATTTTTCTTTGAGTTTTCTGAAATACCAATTCAGAAGTTTGAATAAGCCCTATATAACATTGAGGGCCAGAGCTCAATGTTTGATGGCTTTGGCTTTTTACTGTTAAATTTGGCTCTTCACACAGCAGCAAAAGCCCTGCCAGGGCTGTGAAGGGTTGTGCCTCCAGAACACCAGTGCACTGAAACCACTGCTCCCACTGCCAGGAGAAGGCAGAGATTTATTTCACCTTTGGCAAACCAAGCAGGTCTTTGCTTGCAAAATGTTCTTTATAATACAAGCTCTGTGAAATGGGATAGAAAGACCTCTGCTCACAAGGAGGACCGCAAGTGATGCTCTGCACAGCTCAAGCTGGGCAGCCACCAGACCTCAGCCAGCAAGCAAAGACCTGGGAAGAGGTGCATGGTGCACCAGACACTGAAAATGAGCAGTTCAACAGCCCCTGGGTTCAGAGTGACACTGTGACTGATGGTACCCATCACCTGAGGCTGACTGCACGTACAGAGCGTGCTTTAGGTAGAAAACAGGATCCCAAAATACACGGGGAGGGGGGGAAGCAGCAGCGCTCAGCACACACTGGGTACAAATCAGCACGACGAGAGGGGGCTCACTTCATTCTGTACAGCACCATTCCCACAGCAGCACACAACCCCCTACCATGTCTGTGAGCGTGCGCCCGGTTTGGAGAGCTCTGTCGCGAGGATGCCACCCCTCCAACAGCCAGGAAGTGTCCATGGAAGACATAAAGCTGCGGTACAAAGGGAAACCCCTTCCACGCTAAACGGTGAGGCAATGTTTATCCAGGCTATTAAGTGACATCCAGCAGACTTATGGGTGTCGGAGCTCTGCCCGTGAAAATAGCCCATCATATTGCTGATAAAAGACTCATTGCACCACATCCACCAACCGCTGCTACAGGAGCTTTAGAAAAGCTGGGAATGCTACCAGCACAAAGCGGGGACGCCACAAGGAATATCCCCACCACAGAAGTTTGACGATTAATATTCAACGTGAAAGAACAAACTAGGGTTTTAATTCCTTTCTTGCTGTCGCCCACAAAGGTTGCACTTTGTGCATTAATCTTCCCAGGGAAGTTTTTACGACCGATTGCCTACCCACTATGAGAAGTTTCTCCATCCATTACTCGCAGGGAAACAGGCCCTGCTGTGTAGGAAAATATTTGTTACATCTTATCAGGGTGACACATAATCTAACAACAATTACAGCAAGCCCATATTTTGTGCTATTTCGGTTTCAACGTGAAAAATAGTTCTAATGTTAAACCTGGGCCTGCTGGGGGGGGGGGTTGGTTGAATATTATAAGGCGAGATTTCCTTTCGACGTGGAGCGGTGCTCCGAGGCAGTGAACACCCATAAATCCAGTGTATGTGCCTGCTATGAGGATACCACAGTGTGGAAGTTGTTTCCTCACCTTTATACATACTGAGGTCAGAAACTGCTGCATCTTTAGTGTTCATGTGGCCAAAAGCATCTAAGACACAATTAACCTCTGTGATAAAAACGGGAGATAGTCTGTAAACTGGCCCAGCTCAGGACCAGCACTGCTGAGAAAACTCAGCATTACCTATGTCCTAAAACTTCCCCTCTTAAAAGTTGCTCCAGATGCCCTCAATGGAAAATCTCTGTCATTCCCTCCCTGCATTTGCCATTCACTGTTTGGGAAACTCTGCCCCAGATGCCTGTGCAAGCAGAGCATGGGACACAGAGGTGCTGGGTATAAATGCACCTTTGGGCTCGCAGCTCAGCAGCTGTATCTCCTCTGCTGATGAACAGCTTTGGAGCCTCTGCATCCATGCGCATGTTGTAATCATGCACACCCAGCACCAGTGTCCTGGGAGCGGGCGAGGTCGCAGCCCAGAATTTGCTCCGTGGGGAGGCTCGGATAGGGCGAGCAGGCCAGGGAAGAGCAGACTTCTTTTTGCCTTTAAACAGTAATGTTTCAGAACCAAGTTACTATTATTGCAAGCAACGTTTTCACCAACCCTCACTTGGGGTTTTGGGGGGTTTCAATTGAGCAGTGCCAATGAGGAGAGGCCCCAGTGCTGCTCCCTTGATTTGTCACTGGTGCTGCTGGGCTCCCAGCCCAGCTCCCAAACCAGGCTCCAGCCCCAGGTTCTGCCACTGCCCCTCCAATAGCCGGAGGAGTGGGTGAAGGTTTCCTGGTGCAAACCCATAGACCCATCATGGAACGTGAGCCATTTCTACACCGCAAATTCAACTACGTTGAGTGACTTCCTCATTGCATTAAGGGGTTTGCAGACAGGACCAAATTGTTCCTAATCATCTTAGCGGAATGGTGCTACAGCAGCCAGCTCATAACCCCATTTCTTTAATGTGGTGAAGGGGCAATTTGATCCCATCTGCGAGAGCAATCGAAACACTGCAATGTATCTGCGCTCTGCCATAGCCATACACGTGATGCAAACGAGACCTCATCTCAAGTTTAAGTGCATCTTGCCCAAGGCAACAACCTCTCTGGTTAGACAGTCAGTGCCTAGTTCTCTGTCTTCAGTTAGATAGACATTAGCTACATACCAAGAAAGCGCTTTGGATTGTAATTCACCACCTTTACCTTACGAACGAGCCTTTGCTCCGCATCAGTCATCACAAACCTGCACTGATTGCAGTGAGGCTGCTGGGGATGCTCCTTTAGTGAGGATGGACTTTGTGCAGTACCTCTGCCAAACCCCAGCTTCAGATGCTCTCGTGCTAAGGTTGGTAGCAGTAGTGTAACCCCAGGGATGTAGGTGTTGGGTTCATGCTTTCCCAAAGCCTCTCAGTATCAGGAGTCTCAGTGAAGCTCAGGCTTTGGTTGTTCAGTGTTCAGAAGCATCTCAGACAGAGGTCCCTGTTCGTACAGCTCCGGGCCATGGAGACACCAGCTGCAGACCACAGAACAGGTTACCAGGCAAAAGCACCATTTCCTCATGATAGCCTCAGTAAAACATCATCTTTGCAGAGGATACATGAAAGGTTCATCCCCTCAGCATCCTCCAGCAGTCCTGGATGGACAGACTGAGCCGACTGCCCAGGACCCATTTCCCCTTGCTAAGGGGGTCTGCATGGAGACCAGAGCTCCACTTCTCCGCAGGAGCAGTGCTTATCCATTGTGGGCTCTTTTCTGTATGGACGAGGGAAGTGTTCCTCAAGGACTGCTTTCACCACCTCTTATTACCACCATTTATCCCAGCCGTGTGGTTCATACACCCGCCAACTGCTGCCTGCAGAAGTTATCTTCTTTCATAGAGAAGGCACAAAGTAATCACTGCTCCGGTTTTGGAAACCACATAGAACAATTTGCTTCTATTGGAGATGCTGCCTGATCCTCCCCACTTTCCTTCCAATCCCTAGGGATTTGAGGCAATGGACCGCAGAGAGAGGCACCCCCAGCTCTTACAGACAACCCTGCTTGGTCCGGATCTGACAATGATCCCTGCTCTTATTAGGATGAAACCAAAACCAGCTGCAGATTTGCAAATCAGTCGTAGGTACAAGAGAGCGAAGACACAGAATGAGAGAACCGGCTGCCAAACCCTAATGCCAGAGAATTCAAGCCCAAGGGCTTCATCCCAGGGAGGGAATGACAACCGCAGAGCAGAGCCGGGCTGGAGAGAGGCTGAAAACCACACAAGAGAGAGCCACGTCTGAGGATGCTGCTGCTCATCCCTTCAATTAAACTGGACGTGGTCCTTAAGCACCACAAACACAGCCCCCTCCCTGCCTCCCACAGAGGTACGTGCCCACTGCTCTCCCAAGCCCACCAGCACCCCCATGCCGGTGTCTCCTTCATGCCAAGGCTGGAATATACCCCCACCTTTGCTGCATGATTGTTTGGGCTGATGGGTGCGAGGGGAACCCTCAGGCAGCTCCTGGGATGGCTGCAGGAAACCTGGAGAGGGGTTTGGCCAAGGGCCTGCAGGGACAGGACAAGGGAATGGCTTTAACTGCCAGAGGGGACACTGAGATGAGCTCTTGGGCAGAAGCTGTGACCTGGGATGGTGCTGAGGCGCTGGCACAGAGAAGCTGTGGCTGCCCCATCCCTGCAGTGCTCAAGGCCAGGCTGGACACAGGGGCTTGGAGCACCCTGCTCCAGTGGGAGGTGTCCCTGCTCGTGGCAGGGGTTGGAGGAGCTTTAAGGTCCCTTCCAACACAAACTGCTCAGTGTGTCCATGCAATGGGGCCGTTCCGGCACTGCTACGTATGAGGCTAAGGATCGAGCCCGGCTGGATCCCCGATTTCTCTGGGTGGAGTCCCAGTTACCCAGCGCAGGACACAAGCAGGACCCTGCCGCAGGGAAGCTCGCAGGACTTGTGACCATGTATTCCTTTCCCCAGGCTATGGAGACCTAAAGGAGGTCTCTGTCCAGTGCAAACCCATCGCACACCACAGGGCCATGCTGGTTTACACTGAGGACTCCGTGCATATGGGGTGACTCTCGCCAGTCCCTCCCATCCGGATCAGCTCTGCCATGCAGGAGGACGGTGGCTTCCACTGCTGCTCCTCTTGCAGGGTGGGCAAAGGATCCCTGCAGGCCTGGGAACACAACAGCAGCTTCAATCCCGACCCCGGCTCCTCCTGAGCCGGCATCACCTCCAGCTTCACTTTTTGATTAATGTTCTTCCAAACTTTCCCTGGCTCCCCGCGCTCCCACTTCCCGTCACCCTCCTCATTACGGATGTATCTTTGCATCGCGGAAAGCGGGAGGAAAAATTGTTCTTTCGGGGTGACAGCTGAGCGAGGGCTCTATTATTAAAGGTACCAATCATAGGTGCCGAGCTATCATCGCACGATGAATGCACTTGTCAGGAGCCCGCGGCGCGGGGGGGAGCGCGGTGCCGGGCCGGCCGCTCTCGCTGCGGCGGCGTTGGCCACCTCCGCTCGCCTGAACTTGGACCTTCAACAGCGACAATTTCTCTGGCCTCGACAGCACGATTAATTCGGCGCGGCCCGGGTCCAGCTGGGCTGCTGCTGATAAGATGTACCTTTTGATTTGCTTTGTCTTTGATTGCCTTCCCTGTCACCCGCGATGCCTGCCCGCCCGGAGACCTCCGCATCGCCTGACTGACGGATCTATTTATCTATAGGCTGCTCCCCAGCTTCTCCTCCCCTTCCTTCCTCCCCCCCCCCCCCCAAAGCACCACCTTGTACCAC
>JAOEHY010052442.1:20300-37624 GCA_025447955.1 Psilopsiagon aurifrons
AGTCTAATAGAAGCCGTGAAGGCTCATCCACCATAAAATACATCTGCCATCCTCCTTCTCGCCAAGATAAAAGCCTGTCAGTGTTACTTTCCAATTCCAGGCAGCTTGATTAATGGTGAAAAGCCACCGCGAGATCGACTTCTGGTTTTTACAAGCGCTGTCAGCCGGGCCAGGGTTGTGTGAAACACACTCCGAGGAGACAAAACCAGATGAGAAAAGGTTGGGTGGGGAGGGAGAGGGACAGGAAGGAGGGGGCGAGGGTAACCAAATCATATTCTGCTGCAGACTAAATACAACAGGAACCTGGAGCCATCAAGTACCTGTCAGCCGGGTGCAGAAATACTGCTCCGCAGCTCATTGTACCAAGGCAAATTATGGCAATAATAAATCATTGTTGAAGGAAGATTGTTGATAATACACGGGCTTCTTTTTGGATGGTGGCATTCAATAGAGACCCTGGGACACCTGCCACTGGGCTGGAGCGAGAGCCCCAGCAGGTTATTAGCCTGTCACTCAGCAGCCCTCCGCTCGCCCCGCAGGGACCGCAGACGGCCGAGCTGGGGTAGGAAGTCTGGGAAGAGAGATATTAAAAGCCCCTCATTAAACAGGAGAAATATTCCTACAGGGAAAGGGGGGGGTGGTGGTGCCAAAGGAATCACTGCGCTCTGCAACGCTGTTTTGACAAAGAGTGTTTCGCAGTTTGAGCAGCAGGGATTCAGCCATCCCACCCCAGAGGCTGCCATCTCCGGGTGAGAAGTGACAGTCCGATGGAGCTGACTAACACTGAATGACCTGGGAAAGCCTGGAAAAAGACAGCCCAAAAAAGCAGGGAGTGATCCTGAACCACTGGGACTGCGGTTGAGCTGTCAGGAATGGGGTCTCATCAGGCTCAACCCTGTGACAAGTGACTCCAAGATGTGCGGCGCTGTGGCAGCCATGATGCTGGATCCCAACTGATCCATGCTGCAAGACCTTCACTGCTTACAGGAGCATCATCCACTTCCAACAGGAACGATGACCACCCTCAGCAAGAGTTGCCTGTTGTGGTGGGCATCACCTCTAGCCTGGCCATGGTACTTTCATCAACCTCAGTTGCCTATTGAGAGAACACCCACATGGACCTGTTTGAGCATCACCTGAATCCTTTGCCTCGCACCTGCAGTGCGGTCCCCCAGGATAACAGCCACCAAACCCCGATCTGCCACCTCAGCTGGATGAGCTCTGCAGGATGATGCTGTCTAAATCAAGACAGGAGCATGTCCCAGCTCCATTCCTCACTATTGCACTGGCTGCTGGGGTTGTGCAAGTGGGGACTCTGTCTCCCAACCTCTGCAGCCTCTGCTGACGACTCCAGAAGGGACCAGCACACACAGTGGGGCGGGAGGTGGCTGAGCCATGGAGCAGAGCCCGGTGCTCTGCTGCTGCTGAGGAGGAGCCCAAGCAGAAGGGGTCTACAATGGAGCAACACAGCAAACCTGCAGCTTGCTGTCCCCCTGAGCTGGAGCATCTCCCTTCAGATACAGCACTGGGGGGATGAGGAGGTGGCAGAAGGGACTGAAGGAAAGGGGCTGATGAGCAAGGGGCAGGTGTTGCAAGGGAGGATGGTAAGAGCAAGGCAGAGGCGAACAGATGCTTCCCCAGAAGAGTGAGGAAGAAGAGAGAAAATTTAGAGACAGGGGAAGAGATGGAAATATGCCAACAAAAGGCAAAAGAAAACACAACCAGAGAGGAGGAACAATCCCTCTGCATAATGGATGCAGTCCCAGAGAAAGCAAGAAGGGAAGCAGAAGAGAGGCAGGCTGTTTGAGGGAAGGCTGTGCATTGCAAGAGAATAGAGAAGGGAAGGAGGCAGAGGAAGATTACACGGGGAAAGTGGAGAAGAGAAAAGAAAGAAAGGACCCCTGAGAGGATGCAGCGGGCTCCTGGCAACGCTCTTCCCAGGAAGCTGGTGCCAGGGAAGGGAAAGAATTAAAGAGCTTTGAGCACTTGAACAAATCCACCAACCCCCAGGCCCCGTTTTTACTCCAAGTGAAGAATTGAATCATGTTTTCAACTCGCATTAGAGACCCCTCTGCCGCCACGCGCTCTCCAAGCCCGTGCGCACAGGGGACCTCAAATCCTGCACCTCCTTTTGTCGCATCGTTTGCTCTGAGAGCTTTGCTCCCCTCAATTATCATGAGCTGCCACAATTCCCCCCTGCCCAAAGCCTCTCTCCATCCCCTCATCCACATGTCTGTGCCATCAGACCCATGGCATTCAGCCGATGGACCACAAGGTAGCAGGGATACAGTGGAGAACCCTGGGCACAATGTCCCCATTGTCAGAGCTCCCCTTGATCTTCCCGATGCGCACATGGGTGATGAAGGAGCCTCACAAGAGCCGCAGCGGGGCCGCAATGGGAGCGAGCACAAACGAGAGGTGACAGAGATGGTGGAGGAAGGAGCCCGGAGGGGGGTGAGCAGCAGTGGCAGGGCCAGCACCGCCTGCACTCATCCTGCGGAGGAGCCATCGCAGGCTCCGGGAGCACGGGACAAGTTCTCCATCCGGGTGAAGTCAGTGGCTCCCACACTGAGCGGATGAGCTGATGGGATGAGTGGACACATCCAATGCCATAGAGACCACAGGAGGCCTCAGCCTGGGGCTGCAGCTCTTCCCCATGCCCAGGCTGGGAGCTCTACTTTGGCATCACCCCCAGCTCCAGCAGCCCCTGCCCGTGCCCCATGACACTGCTCGCACCCACTTTGAACGTGGATGATGTCCGTCCACACCGCACTGTATTCACACAGCAACTCGCACGTTCATGCAGTGAGGAAGGAGAAAGGAGCTGCAAGCCTGTTCTGGCTGCTGTAGCATCTTTCCCCCTTCTACAGTGAGCACACCACTTAGTGCCAGCCTCACTGCAGCCACAAACCCACTGTCTTGAGAGGCAGACAGAGATGGATGGCAAGAACCGCCCGATCAATGGACCTTTTGTCCGACCCTTTATCGCAAACAATGGGAGCTGCAACAATCCAAAATCTATTTAGGTTAATAGTGGGGACCAGCAAGGCAACTGCTGCCACAGCAGCCAAATCCTCCAGCACCAGAGAAACATCTTCTGGGCCCCAAGCCTTGTTCAGCCTCTCCCTTCCCTTATTGTCCCAAATGCTCTCTGGGTCTGAGAGCTACACGTGGTTTTCCAGACCATTGACCGCAGGAGTGATGCGCTCAAGCTCAGTATTAATGTAAAGAACTATAGCAGCAGCTTTAGTGAATGGCTCTGACCTCTCTGGACATCTATATTGTACCACATGGATACAGGTGATAGGCACCAAAGATTAGAGGCACCGATAACTCCATACTCCTAAAAGGTCCTGTCCTTCAGGATACATTTTTCCAGAGGATGAATTTGCTTTGCCCATCCAGAAGGCAGCAGCCACACACATCATCACTTGTCTGCAGAACCAGCAGCCACCCTCCCTCACCCAGAGCCAGAGCAGGGTACCCCATCCAACCCCATTGGGACGGGAGGCAAGCAGTCCTCCAATGGGAATTACAGACCCATGGAACACGTATATGGGAGAAAGGGAGAAAATTAAACCCCTCAATGGAATTGCTCCGCCTTGGAGACAGAAATAAAGCAATAAAACGAATGGTGTGAAGCCCATCTCGCACCCTTTGAAGGTCACGTTGGGCGAGCGCCTGTGCCCCATCTGATGTGGGAGCCAAGGGCATGAGGCTCCCGTGCTGTCCAGCAGGCATCTGTGTGAGCACAGGGCTCTGACACGCAGTGGGGATCGGCCACCTCTGCTGCCCACCCCCCGGGCACTCATCCTGCTCCCGAAGCCCCTCGTGTCCTCCTACCACTTACAGAGGCGTTTGGCAAGAACCACCCCAGGCTCCTGCCAGAGGATTTACAGGAGGAAGGCAAAGCCGCCCCATCAGAGCTACGCTGCAGCTCTGCCGGGTGGTGAACAGAGGCATCCACTGGGAAGGCTCCAGGCCGGGCAGTGCCAGCTTGGAGCACCGGCATGGGTCCAGCGTCACGGGTGAGCGTTGGCAGGGGATGGCTTTGAGAGGCCTTTAACGTGTAACGTGCTTGTGCTTGGCTCCTGCGGGCTGTGCAGCATCCTGAACGCAGGGCTCTGGGCTGCAGGCTCGACCGCTGTGCATGCTTCAGGGCTGTGCTTAGCACAGGCGAGGCTGAGCTGGTTGGGTCTTCTCAATGCATGTGTGGGATGGGTTACAGAGGAAGCCCACGGTACAGGGATGGCATGGGACAGGCACTGTCAGACTGTATGGCCTTGGGAGCCAAGGCCCTCTCTCGTGTTGTACCTTGTACCCATGAAAACATGGCACGCTCCTGCAAACCGAGCAACAGCTGGGAAGCAGCTTCATAAAGCTGGAAAGCCACACTCAACCAGAGCTCTTCTCACGCATGAGATACCCCCATCACTATTCCAGTTTAAAGGGTGGTACAAAATCCCACTTAGCCATGCAGAAAGGCAGACACACGTGTTTAAAGCTAAATGAAAACGACAGCAGAGCACCCAAACTGCAGAAAGCTGTGTTGGACCCCCTGGTGTGTGTTACTGAGCTCCATCATTGAACCAGATGGACCTTATCCCAAACGCTAGCTTGCTTCTATTAGCCAGTACTGCTAACACCCCCCCCAGCCTCCCCTCCTGGCAAGGGTTACTCAAAGCAAGAGGGACCAGGTTTAAAATATACTCTTCATGTAACTTAAAGGCCACCAGTTCAAGATCCATCCTCCAACACCTGAGATAAAGGGCTCAGAGAAGGAATCAGTTTAACAAACGAGCTTCCCTGTCTGACAGGGTCCTACATCTGCAGAACACAAAGAGAACGATAGTGGAAAGGGAACACCCGGTAATGCTGGGGCCGAGGTCAAGCACAACATCAATGTCTGCAGCACAGGGGTGCTCCGGGCTTCCCCTCTCTGGTGGGACCCAACAGGCACCTCCTCTTTGCAGTTGGGACCACCATCCCCAGCAGCACTGTGCACTCACCATTTGTTGTCAGCCATCATCAAAGGAGCTCTTCTAAAGAGCATTCTTGGATGCGCTCATCAAGTGAGAACACAACCGTGACCTGGCTCCATAGGGATACAACTCCTCACTGCCTTAACTCCCACCTTTCTCCTTCCCACAGCCCCTTTACAGTTTCCCATCCATTACTACCTGCAGCTGAGCTCTGCAATCCCACATCATCGTGTAAGTGACGGCATTTGTGCTCACGGGGAGCCCTTGCTCTGGGTGCATTGGGCAGCTCTGCAGCCCTTGGGAATCCAGCAGCAGCTCCAGTTCCTTGTTCTTGCACTGCCAAAACAGGAAGCAATTTAAAGGAACACAGAATTCACCCCTCTGTAGTGAAGTTAATCCTGCAAAGTGTGGGGCTCAGTCCCCTGTGTCTGGAGCTGCTGCTTGCTTTTGTAACGCTCCACACCACAGGTACACAGAAGAGACACATCAGAGTGGTCACAGCATCAAATGGCTAAAGACAGGCTGATGGTGGAAGTGGGTAAGAGCCAGCTCAGATTTCAGGTACTTCATATTCTCCAGCAGTGCTCCCACCGTTTTGAACCAGCTGCTTTAGCCTTAATGTATAAGGGCAATCTGGTGTTTTGTATGTGCTGTGTATCCTGATTTTCTCCAAAGCAACACAGAACCCTCTGAAACAACTTTTGGTAAATGCGTATCCCGACTGTTCTGCGGTTTGATTTGTTCCCTCTGCTTTAAGCTCTCAGGAATTCCCATGGCTGGAAAATTGGCCCAATCTCCTTGTTGTCCAACAAGAAATCTCTTGGAGCAGACATCCCACCCCTGGCCTTGACAGCCTGCTTGGTGATGACAAAGTGCATCGTGCCTGTGCTCGCTCAGCCTCTGGCCCCTCGGATACAAGCGCCAAAGGGGGTGCCAAGTGTCGGGTGTTTCCTCCCTGCCAAGTGCTGCCAACTGATGGCACCGCATCAGTAATCACCGGAGGACCGCAAGGACCTGGCCCACAGCTTCATGGAGCAGCTCCATGCAGCAGCACAGGATCCACCATCAGCTGCAGCCTCTGTGACTAATTAGGTCCCCGGCTTAGAAGATTGGGTTTGATTTTAAATGCCTCTCTTTTGTGTGTCTTCCTTTCAGTCCCATAGGCTGTCTCAGTGCAGGCTTGGGCTGTGCAGCAACACCCAGCAGCCTCAGAGGCTCAAACAGCAACTGCCCCTGGCCCCCTGCCTGCCTGAAAGAGACCAGAAGATGGAAATGGGATAAATTCCCCAAAATGTGGTGCTTTTCGGCATTTTGTAGACTGATTGGGGTGGAAGGGACCTTAAAGCTCCTCCACCTCCAACCCCTGCCATGGGCAGGAACCCCTTCCACTGGATCAGGGTGCTCCAAGCGCCATCCCACCCGCCCTTGGGCGCCGCCAGGGATGGAGCAGCCACAGCTTAAAGCATCCCCAACCCCGGCTCTGCCCCGGTTCCAAGGAGCACATTGGCAAAACCCGTTCCCAACGTTTTCCGCTGTCCGCGGCAGCGCGGGGGGAGCGCGAGCCCACGTTTGGAACAGACGGAACGCGCACGGCCCTGCTCCGAACCGCAGCGGAACATTGCCACCAGGCGGGCAAAGGCTCCCGCGGGGTGCCACGGACCGGCGAGCGAGCAGCGGCCCCGCGTCCCGGCCCGCAGGCTCCGCTGAAGGCGCTCATCCTCACCGCCGGGAGCCCCCCGCAGCCGTAGCGGCCTTGGGGAGGATGCGACCGCTCCTCTCCCCACGGCCAGGGCCGAGTGAGGACCCGTGAGCTGTGCCGCAGCTCCTCCGGAAGCAAAGAGCTTGCAAAACCCTGCATGGAACTCCGCAGGGCGGAGATAAAAATCGGAGGTCAACTGAAGCTCGTTATTCCTTGCTGCGAGAGAGGAGTAGTTTGATCAGTTTGAGGCCACTCGGCTGCTCCCTTTAGCACAAGCTGGCTGAGAAACCTGTGTCACAAATCACAGCCTGCTCACAGCCCAGGCTGGGTTGCACAGGGCTTTGAGCAACCTGGTCCTTTGGAACTGGAGGAGCTTTCAGGTCCTGTTCAACACAAACCAGTCCGGGGTTCTGTGATTTAAGGCTTCCTGACCTCACCAGACACAAAAAGCAGAGAGCCAGCACTCGGGTGCTCCAGCCGAAGCCTTCACGGGAGATCCACAGTGGGAAGAAAAGGCTACACAGTGAATTTTGCACTTAAAGCACCATCAGCAGGCAGATCTCAGACCGCGGTTGTTTTCTCCTGGCTGCCCTGTGGGTAACTCAGCACATCCCAACGACTTCAATTCTTTCTCGTTTGTGTGATGACATAAACATCCCTACAGCAAATGCAGTCATTGAGCTTCTCAGGGGGAAATAGAACAGCCAGGAAGGAATTGAGCTGTCACACACCACCAAACTTGTGGCTGGACTTCTTGTATCCAGTATTTCTATCCAGGAGGAACAGAACATTTTACCTTATTCCAAGTTCAAAGCCTCACAGTATTAGGATTATCATCAGCTTTGAGTTTTGCTGTTTCAATTAAGGTCCTGTTACTATCCTGCTACAAAAAGATTGGCACCATATTCCATATGGAAATACAGTTTATGCTAAACTGAATCATCGCTACTTCACTCGCCCACTATTTACCTGCGCAGTGCCCTTTGAATTGCAACTCTCTGGAACAGGAAAGCCCAGAGGAATGGGTCAGGTTCTGCTATTTCGGCAGCCTCTTGCTGAGAGACCTGGGAGCCAATACAAGTTCTTTATTTCACAGGGAGACTTGGAAGAGCTGTTTTGAGAGGGATCACTTCCACAGGGTGAGGTTATTGTACAAGTGCTAGAGGTGGAAGGTACTGAAAGCACCACAAGGCACAGGTTAGCTCCAAAGAGGTACTTTATTTCATTATAAAGCAGACTGTTTCGGCATTATTTCTTTCTGTGAACATCCACTGCACATGAGGAGCAGGTCCTGCTTCGAGGACAGACAAAGACTTCACCACAAGACAAGAACACTGATGCATAGAACAAGTGCTGCTTAGACCCTGAGGAGCTGATGGTCTAAACTGCACCTGAGCCAGATGACGTGACCAAACCCACGCACCCAGCTCCAGCACAGCCAGAGCTGCAGGCCCCAAAGTGGAGTCCTTTTCATTTCAAGACATAATTTGTATTGGGCTACCTGGAAAACCAGCAATGCCAAAGGCCCCAGAGTGGAATCCCTGCACCGTGCTCCTGCCCTTGCCTTTGAAAGTCAGTTTTTACTGTTCCTTATTCCATGTCAAAATCGTGCTATGGGTTACTCCTACTTAACAAAAGGCAGAAAAGTAACTGAATGTAGTGTGGAGTAACAATGAATGGTTGGTAGTGAGCATTTCACACCTACTGTATCCCAATACTTTTGTTCCTTTCCAATTGTGATCCTCAGAGGCAGGAGCTTCACTTTCACCATTAGGTGCCTCTCATTCCCAATGTGCTGATCTCTCACGCATTTAGTATTTGAGCTCAGTACACCAACAAGGGCTTCTGGATGTCATCTCTGCTCCTTGGGTACATAACAGACATCCATCACTCCAAGCACAAATGGTAACTCGTGTAACTGCCAGCACCACATACCATAGCGCAGAGCAGGCATGAGGCTGCGGCATCGGGAAACATTCCAGCATCACAGCTCCTCATTCTGGTTTCCACGTTGTCCAATACTGACTGATTGTTTACAAGACTCATACATGATATCTGCATTTGGTCCCAGGCACCTGATTAGTACTGACAACTCAAATTCAAAGGGAAAATTAAGTACTGTTCTGGTCCATGAATGCCTTTTACTGTAACTTCTCCAATGTCAAAGTGTGGGCTTCAAAAAAGGAGTCCCAATACCTTCTGAAGGTAATTTTCTGTACATGACTCAATGAGATTACAGGGTGGAAAAGCCTTCTATGCAAGTGACCTACAAGTTATCTGACAAGGGTCTCATAGTTATAGCCACGAAACAGACAAGTATACATCCTTTTCACACTCCTTTGTGGTAACCAGGCTCGAACTTCACTAGATACGAGTAGTCAGGTAGTACCCTGATTGCTACGAGGCCAGGATTTATCCTCAGTGACAGAAACGTAGCTTCTGTGCCAGGTAGCTTCCTGTAGCAGGTCTGTGTCTAAGCAGCCACACTTTCCACCTCCAGCAACAGGAATGCTACCAATGATGGCAGTGAAATGACTGAGAAGGTTTTACAAAGCTGCCAGCGTGACCAAGGTTCAAAGTTGCAGCTCTGAGGCACAGGCTCTGGCAGGATCGAGATTGACCTGAGTTTTTCTGCTTGCAGGGGAAAGAACACGTGACAACAGTCTCCAGCCAATACCCCACATGTGACAGGGTCTAGCATAGTTAGCACAAGACAAAACATTTGGAGTTAGAGATATCAGTAAGTAAAAAGAAACAACTGCCTCCCAAATCTGCCATACTGAAAATAAAACCCCAATGCAAACACAGAATTGAAACACTGTTCGTGCTTACAACCATGATTATGGAACTTGAGCATTAAGGGGGGAGAGATTTTGTCTCCGCACTGCTGCAATGGAGCTGCAAAACCAAGTTACATGGAAACAGAATCCCTTCCGAACATTCACTTAACAAACATTTAGTATTAAAACCTGGAAAGGCTTCAGGTATCCTAAATTTGAAAGGGGCTTAGAAAACCCCAAGAGTCACTGAACTAAACCCAATTGAGCAGCTGATTCTCCTGACATAGCATTAAAAAACAAGTGTCTTTAAAAAAACTTTCTTTTGCATTTTTCCTCATGGATTTATAAAACACCACCAGGATGCTAGAAAAGTTTAAACAGAAGGGAATGTGCTTTGGGAACAGTATTAAAATGTATGTTCCTAGAGAATGACGTTATCAAGTTTGTGGTACTTCTTTTCACCTGACTGGCTATGGTTGAGAAGGTTCCTGCCACCAAGCCTGGGTCCATGAGGTTAGAAAAGCAGAGCTCCCATACTGCCAACTTCACTCTGCTCCTTTACAAAGATCTCAAAGTACTGATAAATGATAGTGACAGCCAGCAGAATTCCAGTTCCAGACCCAATTGCCCCCAGGAAGTCTGCCAACACAGACAGGGCGCCGATACACAGCCCACCAAATGCAGCAGCTGTAGGGATGTACCTGTGAGACACAACACGGGGACAGAAGAGGTGCCATTAGTGTTTGCTCAGGATGTTAACAAATACACTGGGGTTAGTGGTATTTGGGGTCTACAAGAAGTATCTACATCACAGGCAGGGTTTAAGGAACAATCCCACTGAGAACAGGAAGAACACAGGTATCTAACCAGGTGATTTAAAAAACCAAGAACTACACAAGTGGAGAAAAGTCAATGGCAGAATACTCTCTTCTACCATGGGTCTACAGTCATAGAATCACTGAATCCCAGGTAGCAAAGGACCTAAAGGATCATCTTTTTAGGCAAAGCATGACCTAGACAAGATGTCCCAGCACCCTGTCCAGCTGAACCTTTACAGTGTCCAACGTTGGGGCAACCACCACTTCCCTGAGGAGATTATTCCAATGGCTGATCATTCTCAGCATGAATGATTTTCCTCTTGTCTCCAGTCAGAATCTCCCCAGGAGGATGTTGTACCCATTACCCCTCATCTTTTCCACGTGACTCCTTATAAAAAGGGAGTCTCCATCTTCTTTTTAGTCTCCCTTTAAATACTGGAATGTGGTGATAAGGTCCTCCCTGAGCCTTCTTTTCTCCAGGCTGAACAGTCCCAGCTCACAACCTTTACTCATACAGCTGCCCAGTCCCTGGATTGTCTCTGTGGCCCTTCTCTTACCCAAGAACAAGGATAAGGTACACACAACAGTGCTAATATATTAGGTAAAGTCTGTGTGAAAACAGCCCTCAAGACAACACCACATTAAAAATGTGATGATCTTAAGGTCCTTTCCAACCTTAACTATTCTATGATTAAGTAATCCTTGTGTATCAGCCTGAAGTAGCACACTCCAACAACACTCTGCACAAGCAGCCCGTGAAGTGTGTAGCTCACCTGTTTAGTTCATGTACCATTGAAGTTTCCCTGTGGCCTCGCATTACCATTTGCTGTTCTTTCAGCTGTTTGGCAACCTGTATTGAATCAAGGAATGGAGCAAGTCAGTTTGGCATCATTTCCCCAGACCACAGAACTTAATGCTACAGGAAAACAGAAGCATTTCAGTAAATGGTGATGGGTTTGGGATTTTTGGTATTTGGTTTGGGGGTTTGGGGGTTTTATATTATTCATCCAAGTTTAAAACATCCAATATTTTAACTTCAGACAGATTTGTAGTCACAGGCACTTTCCCACACTGTCAATTATGCAAAGCTTGGTGGACAGATCTAGTCCTGTTAGGAAAAGGGAGATGTGGGAATTGGTAAGCTCTCATACACCCAAAACTCCTGATTTGCCACCTACCCTTCTCCTGGTCAGGGTTTACTATGTTAGCAAAACCATCCTATGAAGTGCCCACTCCGTTTCAGTTTCTAATAGAAGCTACATGCCTTAGAAAGAATCTCTTCTTGGAACATCATTCTTAGATTGGCCTTCTGCAGCTGTACAGGGTTACAGCAGAGCCGTGCAAACGTTCTACTAACAACTGAGGGTAATAGACTATAGCAGAGGAACTCCTGAGGGTGCCTGTCACAGAACCTACTGCACTGAGAAAACACCTTTCAGATGACCAAGCCTCCAGGTTTCCACTACAGAGTGAACATTTGAGTAATGATCTATTAATTTGGGGATTTGATCTTGCTGACATGAAGGTAAAATAATTTTACTCGGTATCAGAAAAGTACATTAAAGTGTTAAAAGCTGCGCAATGGTTCATGCTGAAACGAAGATCTGGCTATAAATGGCTGTGAGTAGTGCCTCCTGCATGCCTGACAACAAGCAGCTATGCTTGAGTCCAAAACAAGAGTGTTCACGCTGTTACAGTAACTGTGCAACTATTACATGTTTGTTAAAGAATGGATGAATCCATTCCACATGGCTGCCAAACTTGATTTCCTACCCAAAACCACACAATACAAACATACCATGATGACAACTATTTTCCATCTTTGTTTCCAGTTCCAATTTCAGAATGATACAGTTGCTGAATAGCAAGTATTGTGCAGCAAATTGGGATTTTGAGAAGCCAGGCCCAGGCACACCAGTGCACTGCACTACATTCCCTGTTATCAGCACTCTCTCAAGTCAAAACTAACCATCTTGAATTAATCTTCCCCTAAAGAAGTTGAGAACTCCCTATGCCAGGCATGGGAATTCAAAGCTTTACCTGCACATTCTTAACTGGTAACTGCCTTGCACATGGTGCACCTGTCATTTGATGCTGTTTCTACCTTTCCTGTTACCTGGCCTGCTCTCACACCAAGCAGATGCTACATAGCAACGCTCAAGGCCTGCCAATGAAAGCAATTCTTTGAGTTTTGCTGTGGTTTTTGAAAAAGCAGTAAAGAAAAGGAAAAAGTTACCCCCTTTGCCTGTTTTCATCATGGAAGCTTATACAATTTATCATTTTAAACTTACATCTTTGGCAGAGGAGCCAGAGACTTCAATCCACGTCTTGGAGAAGAAAGCACAGGAGCCCAGCATAAATACAATATAGACAACTGCATGTACAGGGTCTTCTAACACTGAAGAAAAGGACTCTGGAGGTGACAGGTAATAACAAAGACCACCAACTGGATAAGCACGAGCAGGGCCTCCAGATGATGTGTCCTAAAGAAGGAAGCAAACAGTCACCATCTTTCCTACTATTTCTTAACCATTAAGCCAAGCCTGGGTTTGTGTCACCTTCATGTCGTTGTGTCATTACCACTACAGCAGCACACAAAGATTCAACTTTACTGTCACTAAGTAGAAATGGAATACTACACTGAACAGCAAAAATATCCAGGACAGGAAAGACCAGCCCAAGGTAAAAGGAGATGTGGAATCTACACACATCACATCAGGTCTCGGATTTCAGAGTTTCAGTGCACATGACTGCCTGTAGAAGCATGCCTTAATACTTAGAGAGACCATCTCTTCAACTATGCCTTTTAATGATGCTCTTATAAAGCTGTATGCAAGAGTAGGCGGAATACTCACAGACCAAGTGCCCAGCAGGCTAACCAGTAAGTTGCCACTGAAGCGAGCAGAAAGCATCTGGGAGATGACGTACAAGTTGGACACCAGGGCAGACTGAAGGATAATGGGAATGTTGGAAGTATAGAACAGCTTGATGGGGTAGGTGTTGTACTGGCCACGGTAGCGAGCAGATTTGATGGGAAGATCCACTCTGAAGCCCTGCAAAGATTTCAAAACAAAGACCCCTGTTATGTCTGGGCTTGAACCGATATCACAGGTCACAAATGAAATGAAGACTGAATGCAGTGTGCAGGAACAGAAACATTAAAACTTCCTTTGCTCTTCAGCAGCTTGCTGCAACAAACAGCAAGAGACATGCAGGATTAAAGACCCCAAAGTCTGGGTTAGGTAATATTACATGCACATTCATCAACTTGTTGGTTCAGGCTTGTTTTCTTTCAGAGACCACAGTAGGTCTCAAGTCTTTTGTGTGGCTACAGTAAATGTGGAAATCATTAAGAAAAGCTCGGGTTAAATGAATATCCACACATTTCAGGTATAAAACTGAGTCTTCTGAAGGCACTAGAAAGTGAAACTGTAATTTCTTGTACAAGGAAGCAGACTGCAGTTCTACTTCCATACAGTTTCAGTCCTTTTTATTCCAACTGACCTGGAAGTAAATTACAATAGCAAAGACGAAGATGGTAGCAATCAGATTCATAAGGTTGGGGAGGTTCTGACGGTAAAATGCCTCTCGAAGGGCTCTGACTTTGTCTGTACGAGTAGCCAGAAGATGGAACAGAGCAATGATGGCTCCCTCAAATTCCATGCCTTGGAAAGAACAAGAAAAAACAAGTCAGGTGTGCTGTGACTACCTCCACATGTCAGTACTTTGTCCCATAAGGCAAACTGCTGACCTACAGGATTCAGAGTTAGGATTTCTCCAACTCTTCTGCATCTCGAGTATGCTCTCAGACTTTTACTATCATTATCCTTCACAGCAGCTATGTTATTTTCAAGGGTTTTTTAAAAGAAGTTAGTAAAAGCATTTCCCATTTAAGTTTACACATGGCAAAAAAAAAGATTCTGCCTTTTGTATAAGATTTCTATAAAGAAAACAGACGGTGCCATGTACCTCGTCCTGTGTTCACCGTGGTGGGGCTGAAGGCTTTCCACACTATAGTCTCACAGATATTGGTAGCAATGAAGAGGGAGATGCCAGAACCAAGACCATACCCTTTCTGTAGGAGCTCATCCAAGAGCAGAACTATCAATCCAGCAACAAAAAGCTACAGTAAAGGAAGAGAAATACAGCATGAGTCCCATCCCTTCGTAGTTTTTGTAGAAAGAGGAACTTGTATTAAAATAGAAGGATATGTATAAGAGGAAACAGGAATACTTTGATCTTTCTTCTCTGCATGCAGGACAGGCAGCTTGTAAGGCTGATCTTTTTGACTCTTTCAGAGGGAGAGTAAGTAGAGGACAAGAAATTACCTGAATTGTGATAAGCAGACAGATCCCAGCACCCATCTCAGATGGGTCTCCATACATCCCAGTCATTACATACACAATAGACTGTCCAATGGTAATGATCATTCCAAACACTGCAGAATAAAAACCAGAAAGTATGTATTTGCTCTGGAGATTTATGTCAGTGGGTGATTAGAGAATACAAATCACTTCTTTGTGGAGTAAGTCAGGAAGGAATACAGAAGTCACGGGCTATTTAAATTCAAGGGCTATTACAGTTTGTTGTCTGAAATCTGGCACTGAAAATACACATACACACAAACACTGCAGCAACAAATATACTTAGAAGCAAGCGCGTTTGGTTACCAAAGATTGCTTTAGATAAAGAAAACTCTGAGGCTGTTAAAATATTACCATGGTTTTGGTCATTTATGATTCTTTTTTCCAGTGAACCGATCAGTGAGTATTGTGGTACAGCATCACATAGCTAAAGAATATTCAAGGTTTTTTAGAAGTCATTTATTAACTGAACACAGATACTCTAAGTCATCAGCCTTTAATATCAGCCATTACTCACGTTTCTGTGCTCCGTTGAAGAGGGCTCTGTCCTTTGGGGTGTCACCAACTTCAATTATCTTAGCACCTGCCAAGAGCTGCATGATGAGCCCAGAGGTGACAATGGGTGAAATGCCCAGCTCCATCAACGTACCTGCCAGACACAGGAAGAACAGGGAAAGAAACTAATGTCACCACTCTTAATTCACACCTGCATTAGGAAGCCTCTGAAATTTATATAAACCATCACGAATCTTATTCTTCTTCAAGTCAGACTCCAAGATGTGACCCAAAAAGCCACAACACACGTATAACAAATAAGAAGGTGTGAAACATGTATGGAAAATTGCAACAGCAGCAAAGCAGGTAATTAGGAACTGTCGCCTCCCTACAAAATGCTCCTTGATTTCTGGACATATAATAGACTGTACACAGCCAACCATAAACTCAATCTGTCCACAAAGCTGTGGCTTTCCAATGCCACACTGCTTTATAATTTTACATAATAGATGACTTTTCCTCTCTACTTCAGTTTTTATCTTCATTAAAATAAGTGCAGTGTAGGAATGAGTCCAGAAATGTTTCGATTCAAGCTAAAACAATATGCCCTCCTGAAAGACTGACCATACCTCTATTTGATGCCAAAATCACTCTCATCCAGTAGAATGGATCTGCTGAATCTGATGACATGATACCAAACAAGGGAATCTGCATTTCCAACCAAGAGAGGAAAATAAGATTAAATTAGAGACTTCATAACATCCCTTAAACTTTTCAGCTCTTTCTTAAGAACACAAGAAAGAAACGTACCTGGCAGCATACTAAGAAGATGAAGAGTGTGATAGCTGTCCAGAGCACCTTTTCCTTAAACTGAATCTAAAGGGGAAAAAACGACAAGTGAAGATGCTAAAGCTGTCAAGATAAGATTTAGTCAATCAGGCAAACTTTCATTGCAGCTAAAGCACATTTGATTTTCTTTGAGGGACAAAGTACAGAACATCCTAAAGGAAATAACTCACGGTTCATCCCTTTTAATCCAAGGCCTTCTATACAAGGCCAAGGAAAATGACAAAACTTTACTGAAACTTTAATCCAGATAAACGAGCTTATGTCAACAGAAGGTGAGTCTGGTACTTCCACAGAAATGAGTCCAACATCCTCATAAGAAAGAGCTTCTGCTGAGAAGAAAAATAACACAGAGAAGCTTCTCCCAACAAACAGTCTTAGATTAGAATTTAGGAAGCAAGATGCTATTTTAAACTAATCTCATTTACACCCAATTATGTCCTGCTTTCAACATCTCGCTGCTAAGGCATAACCATATCTGCACAACTGCATTTACCAGCAGATACGTTCTCGTACAACCATACCCCCAATACAGGATATACAAGACAAGTGCTGCACTAAAACCAACTGCGCCTAAAACTGCCATTCTCCCAGGAAAACAAACCCACGCATACAAACTAAGGTATAAACCTTTTATATTACACAAATACAAAGCTATGAACAGAATTTTATTCCCCTACCTTCCGTTCTGGCTTTTGGATTTCAGGCAAGATAACGCAGAAGGGCTTGATTACTTCAAGAAATTTGACTGTATGGGAGTAAGTTAGAAGACAAAAGTGAGCACACAGATACAACAAACAGTGATCTCCTCCTAGAGAACAAGAAAGATCCTTAGTTCAGCAAAGCCTGCAGCTTAGAATAAGCATTCGAAAGAAGAGGGTATTTGCAAAGTCACAAGTTCTCCTGAGAGCCAAGAGATATGATTTCAAATAGTTAATGCAAAACCTCTCAAGGCAAATCTAAGACTGCACACATATTTTGGATGCAGTTGAACTTAAAGAGTATGATGATGCACAAAACCAGAAACTACCAGTGACTTCCCAATCCCCTCTTCTTGCTGTCATGAGACCCCCCCTGCAGTCCTGCACCCAGTTCTGAGGCAACAACACAAAACGGATGGGAAGCAGCTGGAAGGCGCCCAGAGATGCTGTAAAGGCTGGTGCGGCTCTGCTCTGGAGGCAGGCTGAGGCTGGGGCAGCCTGTAGAAGAGAAGGCTCCTGAAGGGGAGAACTTAGAGCAGCTCCAGTGCCTAAAGGGGCTGCGGGAAACCTGGAGAGGGGCTTTGGACAAGGGATGGAGGGACAGGACAGGGGAATGGCTTTAACTGCCAGAGAGGAGAC
>JAOEHY010052443.1:0-13596 GCA_025447955.1 Psilopsiagon aurifrons
TCAACCTGTGGGAGTTGCATTCTTTTGATTCTCCATGTAGCAAACTGCGTGGCTGATTTACGGCCTAAACCATGACAATCAGATAATAATATTTCCAATTTTTAGTATGTTCAGGCTTGGTATCATTGAAAAAGATGCAGGTAAAATGCATGCCAGTAACCTTCTATGATTCATCAATAACTATCCCCCGTACTGGAACCAATATGACTCATTCATTATTTACAAGGAACATAATACTGATCAGCAAATGTTGTGTGGAAATTTGTAAGAAAGCAATTGCCAGTATTAAAAGATGGAATTTTCATGTGATGTCTTCTAAGATGTTATGCTCAAATTTACTGAAAATAAACCTTTTGACTGACTCAGATTTATTCTCCCAATTATCTTTAATGCAGTACTAAAAATATCAGCAGATTCATTTTAGTTCACTACTGGATATTCAACCAGATGAATTTCTTATGGTTAGTCCTCTCACTTTCAGGTTTACCTTATGCCTAAGAATAGATGAGGTTTGGGGATGCTGCTAAAAATTTGCTAATGGTGAAAGTTCTGTTCTTAGATGAATGAGTCAAAATTCTGATATCTAGCTCAACTAGAGGCAGTGACAATGTCTTATTCACATAAATACTTGAAGGTGTCCATTCTCAATTCTTAAAGTCTTTCTTTATATAGCTGATAATTTATTTATCAATATGAAGGGGAATTTTAAATAACGTTCAAAATCTTAAGCATGGCATGTAGTATGCAATTTTGGATATGAAGTTTCAGAAAAGTAATGTTTTAACTCATCTAATAAATTTTGAAAAATGTTCCAGTTTTGAACAATGTCCCTTTATTTTAAAAAGTAATGTTCTGTTTCAGAAACAGTCTTATGTCACACAAGTTGTATAAATATATATACTGAAATTCCATATAAATACCTAGAGATCTGGAACACTTTATATGAAATTAATAAAAAGGCTTGAGGTGTTGCAGACAGACCCAGGACATTGCCACTCTTGATTTGCTTCTTTCAGTTGTCTTAATATTTGAAACATAAATTCATATCTGTAGATTTTTTTGAAAAATCAAACAAATGTGACCTATGCATTCATATGACTCTATTGTTTATGGAGAATATTTACATGACGCTTTTCTTTCTTAATTCCTCTTTCCTTTATTTCCCTCTCTACTTTCATTAACATAGCTATAACAGAATTCACAGTGAGGGGAAAAACTGACAAAATAGATGAGTTTGGAATATATGCCCAGCATTATCTTTCCACAAGTGGTGCAAAGACCAACTGCAGATTCAACATCCTGGTGAGTGTTTTCCTAAGGCAAGTGTAAAGTTAGTTTTAAAAATATTTTTTCTTCTGTTGATTCAGCAGAAAATAAAAAGCATAGTAGAAATGATCAGTCTGATGAGATTCTCAAGAAGAAAGCGTAACAGCCTGGATAAACTTGGACTTGAATGATGGCTTGCTTATACAACATGTTTTGTATGTGTGAAAACAGCAGAATTCTATATAAACTGATACCTAGGGTTAGTTGCTTTTTTTTAAAAAAAAAAGATCCCAAACCAGTAAGATTAAAAGCCCTCCTCAAATCCTTTTCTTTCCCTTCCTTTTCCATTTTCTTTCTAGTGAAACAGGGATTCAATGAACTCTATTGTGAAGAATCATGACCAGAAGAGATAGAAACATGGAATCAGCTAGGTTGGAAAAGATCATCAGTCATTACCGGAGGGCAGCTAAACCCACCACTAAACCACATCACTGAGGGCCTCATCTACACAGTTTTTGAACACTTCCAGGCATGGTGATTCCATCGCTTCCCTGGGCAGCCTGTTCCAATGCTTGATCACCCTTACTGAGAAGAAATTTCTCCTAATATCCAATCTAAACCTTCCCTGGTGCAGCTTGAGGCTGTTGCCTTTTGCGCTATTGCTTGTTACTTGGGAGAAGAGACCAATTCCCAATTCACTACAGCCTCATTTCAGGTAGGTGTAGAGAGTGACAAAGTCCCCTCTAAGCCTCCTATTCTGCAGACTAAGGAACCCCAGTTCCCTCAGCCATTCCTCATCACACTTGTGCTTCAGACCCTTCACTAGCTTTGCTGCTCTTCTCTGCACCTGTTCCAGAATCTCAGTGTCTTTCTTGCAGTGATGGGCCTGGATGAACCCAGGATCCAAGGTGCTGCCCACCAGTGCCAAGTACAAGGGCGAAGATCACTGCTCTGGTCCTGCTGGAGATGCTGTTGCTGATAGATGCCAGGATGCCGTCAGCCTTTTTGGTTGCCTGGGCACAAGCTGGCTTGTGTTCAGCTGTCAATCAGCACCTCCAGGTCCTGTTCGGCTCAGCAGCTTTCCAGCCACTCTTCCTCAAGTCTGGAGCATTGCGTGGGGTGGCTGTGGCCCAAATGCAGAACCTGGCAGTTTGCTTTGTTGAACCTCATGCCACTGGCCACAGCTCAGTGATCCAACCTGCCAACGTCCCTCTGCAGAGCCTTCCTACCCTGCAGCAGTATCCCAACCTGCTTGGTGTTGTCTGCAAATTATATGCTAAACTATGTGTGTAGATGCTAAAGGATGTTGATAAGCACAGCAATTTTGTGTTGATAAACTGAAAAAAAATTCCAAAGAGACAGGTGTGGGGGTTTTGTGGTTTTGGGGGTTTTTTTTGGTTGTGGGGTTTTTTTTTTGTTTGCTTGATTGTTTGGTTGGTTTTGGTGTTATCTCAAAGCAAATAATGAGTGAAAAATACTTTTTCTATGATGCAACTAAAAACTAATGTCTGGCTATAACTTGAAAAACCCTAGAGAATGCCTAATGGATTCTGGGAAGCAGGTGTGACTCAATTCCTGAGAGCTTGATAAAGTGATCCTTGAGATATTCTTCTAAATCCTTGAGATCTTCTTCTAAAGAGGAAGGCCAGCAGAACTATACAGGAGAAGAGATCAAAATAATAACCATTAGTTTCAAGCACACATAGAAGACAAAAGGCACTCAGGAGGCAAAGTAACCAGGAAGGCATCCATCATAGCCAGTATACATGCTGTAGAAATGAAATGAGGGGCAAAATTAAAAGTTTTCAGCCATAGGCAAACTTTTGTGCTATGGGAAACAGAATCACTCTCTATCCTAATGCCAGTGGCAAAGTGCTAGGAAGGTAGCAGCATAATACATCAAGTGATTGAAGACTTGAAGTTCTCCTATGAAGAGAAAGATTCATATAGGGTGACTGAGAGAGATCTTAGGCAAATTCATGTAAAGTACATGTACATGTTAAAGGAAAGCTTCCAGCTATTTTCCTTCCACCACTTCCCATTAAGAAAGCACATTCATCAGTTCAGGTCTAGCTGGGTTACAGAATTCTAGTTACAATGTACTGCTTATCAACAGTAGAGACCAAACAGGAAAGCATGGCCAGGGTTTTGGAAACACAGTTACACCTTTCTGTAGCTACTGAACAAGTAAGTAGCTAACGAAAAGTTTGTCGATAAAACCACTGTAATTTAGAGGGGTCACAACAGAAGACACAAGCAGTAGGAAAACCAAGGGATTTTTCACAATGTCAAACCACCATCATTTAGCATTTACTTGTTTTAGCATATACCTTTTTATTTTCCATGTCTGAGTGAAAACTAGAGAAAAAGAAAAAAATTCTGTACAGGTGAGGAAGACAATTAAAAAAGTTATCACAGAATCACAGAATATTTTGGATTGGAAAGACCCTAAAGCTCATCCAGTTCCACCCCCCTGCCATGGCAGGGAGCCTCCCCCTTGACCAGGTTGCTCAAAGCCCTGTCCAATCTGGCCTTGAACATTGCCAAGGATGGAGCAGCCACAGCTTCTCTGGGCAATCTGTGCCAGTGCCTCACCACCCTCACAGGGAAAAAGTTCCTAATATCTAATCTAAATCTGTCCTCTGTCAGTTTAAAGCCACTACCCTTTGTCCTATCACTGCACTTATCCTGCAGTTCTGCTGCTGCTCAACAGGAAACATTAAGTCATGAAACTCAACATGTTGTCTACCTTTGTGTGATTAGGTAGTGCACAAAACAATGTCTGTTGCTTGACCTGTTATGATCTCTTTGCACTTTGAAACACTAGGCAGCTTTCTTCTTTTTGGGTCATTTGTTGGAGGTGATTAGCAATTGCAATTGTGTAATAATGTAGTGCTGACACTGGCATTTCCTATTGTGACTTCACATCTGCGCACCATCACCAAAGATGATGAGTAGCAATGAGTACTAAATATCTGTATTATATTCTGTAGTGCACCACAGGAATGTGTACTTCTCTCAGACTTTTTCCTAATTCATTTATTCTAAGCTACTTAGGCAAAGGGTAAGCCAGACAAGATTATTCTCAGTCAAGCCCTGAGAGTAATCAAGTAGTAGCATGGTTGCCTTCTCTTCTGTAGCAATTACAGGTTGATGTATACCTTATATATACCTTCTATTGCTTCTTCAAGAGCTCAGTTTCTGACTTGCATGCTCACATCTGCTTTCTATATATGCTGACGTAACACACATGTACGAATGAATACTGGAGCAAAAGGGACACACCTAGATCTTGTTAGGCAACTAGCAACTGCAGATTTAGACATAATGACTTTCTGAAGAATAGAGCGCAGAATAATGTGAATGCTACAGATGAGTAGTCGAATGATTTTTAAAAGTGAATCACCTCTACTGAATATTCACCCTATAACTTATAATTGAAGAAAGTGAGTAGAGGAGGAGATAAAATTGCTGGTTTCTGATAACTGAAGGTTTTGTATAGAAGGGGGGAAAAGTATTAAGAAATCTAGCCAAATCACAAGACACTCTGTTTCCCTACTAAAAATTGATTTTTCTTTATTATGACCTGCTTTTCCAATGTCATGTTGGGGTTTTTTTGAACAACTGTTGCCGTAAAAAATCAAATCCAATAAAATTTATATTCAGACTTTTTCAAAGATTTTTGTGTAGCCAGTACTAAGTGGAAGAAAAATCCTAATATTTCAGTTTTCATTATTTAATTTTAAAATTCTTTAAGTAAGTGCTTCCTTTTTTCATTCATTTTCTGAGCAATTCTCTTCTCAATGCACTTTCTTTCTGTTACTATCAGTTCCTTTCAATCAAAAGAGGGAAAAAAGAGAACAAAAAATATTCCCATGATTTTCTGAAAATTCGTAGCAAGACATTGGAAGACCAGATGCTACAGTCTTATAAATTAAAAAGGAATTATATACAGCCAGCTGTACCATATAAACTCAGAGTTTATACCACATTGTGGTGTTCTATGAATGCCTATTTAACATCTGCTCAGACCTGTTAATACTTCCCATGTATTAATTATAGTTAATCATATACTTCAACATATCTTTCTGAGATTTGTCCTAATAAGAAAGCTTATATAGTATACTTGCTGACTTTTTGCTAATAAGAAAATGGTTTCTGCTTTTGCTAAATCATGAAAATTGCTTTAGTTTCTTGCATACTTCTTAACTTTGGAAAAAAAATTAATTGCAGGTTAATTTATGCAAAAAAGGTGAATTAAGTCCATATAATATTTTTTTTTTTTTCTGCTCTTGTTGATTAATCACTTCCACACGAAAGCATTATACTGTCTGACTCTCTGATGTATGTCCATACTTACTGGCATTTCACATTATTCTGCTATGCCATCCTGATTTTTATGGGAATTTACTATATCCTCCTCTAGATTCACCATTTAATGAGAGTTTTACTAAGGCCTTTGCATGATCTCCAAAACCAATTTTGGCTTTCTTTATGCTAAGGTGACACAATGAATTAAAAATAGAATAACTGAATTTCAGAGTGAAGTGTTTCAGCTGAGTCTGCATTTTCCTGTGTAGCTTCTCAGCTGAAATTAGAAAAACCCAGGATAAATGCAAACCAAGAACTTTGAATAAAGCAAAGCCAGAGTGACATATTTGTAAGTTACTGCAAATGCCACAAAACATGTGGCAGTGTCCTGGAGGGTGCTGAAAGCTATACAGGCAAGATTCCCACTCATTTCTAGGCAGGATAGGTTTTCTTGTTATTTCCGAGTGACTGACAGCATCTTGGAATATTCTATATCTAGATCTGCACAACCAGTATCAAGAATGACTCAAATTATAACAGGTCCAGGGAAAGGCTGCAAGTAGAAAGGCAGGGAGTTTTATTATGGGTCAGGGAGAACTGAATTTGGCTTGGTTAGCCTAACAAAACAGGGACTAACTAGAGATATAGAGCTAGCATTGTAGATGTGGAGCCATGAGCTACTATAAACTGACCAGGAATAAATTTAGACTGGGAATACAAGAGGTTTGTCACATGACACAGAGCAGCTCTTTCCTTGGACTGTGACCCCTTAGTTTTCTTTGGGAAAAGCTATCCTGGATAGGGTCGGGGAGTTTATTAGTCTGTGGGGGTTGGGCCTGCAGTTGCTGGTTTTCCTGTCTCCCTGTAGTTCATGAGGAGGACATGTTGCCCAAGACCAGCACTTTATCAGAAGAGGGCTGGTCATTTAAACACTTTCCCCTCTGAGAGTTTGCTATCCTATTTCTCTGAAAGCCAGATAAGGTAGTAAGGAATAATTATTTCCCTATATTTGGCTACAGCTGATGTATATATAGTGGATAAAAGAAGGTATGTGGCAGGAAGTAATTTTTAAGTATTGAATGTGTGTAAAGTGTGTAGGTTTTTTCCATCCTTCATTCACTTCATTAAATGCAAAGCAAGCAAAGTTTTAAAATAAATTTAATAAGTGTTTAATAGTTCCTAACACATCTGAATGGAAATGGTTATATTATCTTTTCTTTGTAGGAGATACTATAAGGCAATGACTTTAATCTTAATATTTGCAGAATTATATCTACCATATAAATACTCAAACTTTAAGAATTCAAACACATTTGGGGGTTCTGAGTGCCTGATTTTTTAAATATACATTTTTAGTTTGTAAAGGTTCTCAGTGTACTTTGAAACATATATGCATTAGGCTTAAAGGCAAAAGGAAGCAATGAGTGGTAAATTACTAGTGGCTGAAATAAAACAGTGTTTCAGGATCAAAGTGTGGGCCAGCATTAACACAAGCCTTTCTAAATTTTTGACTGTTTCCAATTCTACAGCTAAAATTGATGCCAGAAGAGTTAGATTATATTTATTTAATTTCCCCTTTTTTATCACCACAAATGCACTGAAATACACAGCACATAACACACTGTGCTTGTGGTTCCCTGGGATGTGTATAGTCTTATATCTAGTGAAAGGATGTGAGTCAGAGTATAACTTTGTCTTCAAAAGTGTGAACTGAATATACCTGGTCAGCACAAGAAACTTAAACCAGATTATATTAAACTGTCCAATCTGCTGTCTCTGATTAATAATGATTGATTCTGTAATAACCATGCAAATGTAAACTATTCATTTATTCCAAATACGTATGAATTGGGAGAATGATATCTCATATAATCTGGTGTTAGTCTATTCACTGCCTCATAAAAATTAATTTGTCTAATTAATGACATTAGTCCTTTTATACATGCATAATTCATATTAATTGATAGGTCCACCTAAAAAAAAATACCTTTTGGAAGAAAAATGATCCTATTTGTGCAAGTTTAATCCAAATCAGGGCTGACAAAGTGTGGTGCTTTCAAGGCTTATCTCCAGCTTTGTTAATTGTCATAAGCATTCTAAATTGATTATTCTTACATTAGCATGGGACATTTCATTCATCAATGCTTTGCTGCAAAGAAAATTTGTCTAATGGATTTGGATAGCAGCACTAAATAAGTGTGTTGGTCCAT
Source organism: Psilopsiagon aurifrons (assembly GCA_025447955.1). Taxonomy (NCBI): domain Eukaryota; kingdom Metazoa; phylum Chordata; class Aves; order Psittaciformes; family Psittacidae; genus Psilopsiagon; species Psilopsiagon aurifrons. Next base: position 7,788 of record JAOEHY010052443.1, read on the forward strand.
TTCTCCACTGTAGCTACAGGGGTATTCAAAGCATATTAATTCACTAATACAAAAAAAATAAAAAAAAAAAAAAAAAGAAGAAAAAACAAAAAAACCCCCACAACTGATAAAATACATAGAAATTTCATGCAAAATTAGATTTCTGACACTGAATAATTTTTGTGATATTTCAATAGTGAGTGCATACACCAGCACTTTTATTGCTTTTCGGTTTCACAGATGCTTTGATAAACAGCCAATGTTAATATTTCTTATGAGAGATGCTGCTTCACCTTCCAGGGCCACAGGGGCACAAAGTATAGGATAAATTAGTTGAATATACATTTTAAGGAGCTGCTTGGAGGAACAAAAATTATAATATAGTCAGGCTTTATAAAGTACAACCTTATCATTAGCATTTTAATAATTTATTTGCAGATGATCAAGTTTACTGATGGTCAGTGAAAGAGTTCAGACATAGACTGAGACTTTAGTGAAACAAATAAGCTTTAAAGTATTTTTTGCTCTCTATGTGAGTTAAGTTACAGTTTTGATTTTTTTGAAAATGTATTCATAAACACAGAAAATACGATCTTCACAAATTCATCTGGTTTATGCTCAGAATGGGAGAGACTGACTTTCAGAAACTACACCCTTCTTATAAGCATTGGCTCTGTTGGCAAATGGAATGCACTTTATGTGCACTTTTACGATACTCTAGTTTCTTTTCCCCATTCACCTGATCTTTGTTTGTCTTGCACTTTCTAGCATTCTGTTAATCACTGGAAGCCACTGTGGAATCAGATCTGTGGCAGTGCCAAGAATTTCAGGAAGCTTTTTACGATACTTTACAATTGAAGGCATGCATCATAAAATGAATGGGGAAGAAGGCAAGATGCTGTCCAATAGATGTTAAAGACCTGTTCTCTCCAACTCTCTAATCAGTGCATATTTTTCCACTTTGTTGAGCCTATCACTGAATGACAATCCATAAAATGGGGCCATGCTCAACCTCTACTGCTTCTGATATAGTTTAAAAGGATCCATGAAAGCAGCAAAAATGCTTTTCCTATTTATTTTCATTACAGTCTTTGTTCTGGGGAGAAGTTCAGCCTAGGAGCAATGAGGCTCATTCTTTGCATGGGGCTTTGGATTCTCGATACTGTTTCCATGCCTGTGCTGCTTTATCTTGGCTTTCCAGTTATGGCAGGTTGCAGATGTTTTTGCTTGTTTTGTTATTTCAAACACTACAAAAAAATGAGATGTGAGGTTTTGATCTTTGTGTTGTATAGGCAGATTCTTCTTCAGAGGTAGAGCAACAGGTAAAAAATAAAAAACCAGAAAAATAAAAAAGCAGCTGAACATTTGGCCAGGCTATTTTCCACTATTCAAACACAAAACTTAGAAGTGAACAGTGCCTGTTTGCATTTAGTCCTATGGGAATGGATTTTGGTCTTGCTGATGAATTTAAAGCGGGGAGTGCTCCGGTGCTCTGTAATAAACCCCTCACAGTTATATTGCAATTCTGCAGGATAGGTTGATTCTTCAGTCTGCACCAGGCCTCAAACCTTGAGCCTGGTGTTACTTGCATTAAAATGCAGCCACTTAAGAACTTACTATTTATGCAGAAAACCAATGGCAAGGCCCACATTTTTGCTCACATTTTGTGTAATTCTGACCCATTTCAGAAATAAATAGTATAACTTCAGTTTCATTTGAAATATGTAACCTAACACTGCAAATTTGATTCCTGTATGAAAACACTCTTAGAATCCATAAACCACCCTGTACTTCTCCTTCCTGAATGCTATCATTTATAAGTATGCTGTCTTCATTTATCACCTTTGACTTAGATGCAGTCCTGATTTCTAAATTATATATCCTAATAACTAAAGCTAAGATGGATTGCACCTTCAAGTTTATATCCATGCCTGTGGTCTAAAAAAAAATCCCTTTGTTCCAATCATGACTGGTTTTTCACATCCATTTTTAATCCATATGCCAAGCATTCTCCATAGGGTTCAAATTTCAGTGAAAAAGGAACACTTCCGAAAGTTGTTCAGTTTGGTTTACAGTAGACAATGTTTGGGAAAGACAGAGATATTCCATATCCCAAAACTAAAATATACCAGATGTGCAGCTTTATTCTGGTTAAAAACAGGTCAGAAAAAAACATATATAATATTCTGTGTTTCCTAAAAGTAATTTAATATTGCTTTCAACAGAGAATATGATACTCCAATTTTATGCAGTAAAAATGGAAAAGCTATATATCTATGATAAAGAAGGAAATGAAAACAAATGACCTGTATTTAAAATCCAATAAAATTCAACAAATATCTTCATGTCTGATATTAGTTGAATACGTACGTCCAACTTGTGAGAATTAATTACTGTTCAAATAACGTCATTTAGCAGTGCCTGTATTTAACAGATTGCTCAAGTTGACACCAGTCTGGTAATTTTTACTGTTTCAAAAAGAATGTAACTAACAGGTTTTTACTGGTCATTCAAGGAAGCTTTATTGGGTTCCTGTATGCCTCTCATGTGCTCTGAGTTTGAAGGATAAAAAGCAAAGGGGTAGTTTTTCTCATTAAAACACAACAGTGAAATGAGATACTCCCGTCTTCTTCCTTTACACCACAAGAAGCAGAACACAATATTTCCTCCAAATGCTTTTGTTTGTTAGGGGTTTCCTGTAATTTTGATTGTTTTAAGAGGCAGGAGAAAGGAGGAGGAGTTGAACTTGTTGGAAGATGTTTAATAATCTTATAGTTGTTATCTTGGAAGTGTCTGTAAGACATTGTTTTCCCTGACTGACAAGAAGAGGCTTTTAAGATTCACTCACCTTCAGATATTAGACATGATGTTAGTGACTGAGGTATGGGACCTTCAAATGGTAAAAATACATGATCTACTAAAGTGCTTTTCCTTGTCCGTATCTTTTTGAGAGTAAGTTCAGGCTGTTTAAGCTATCCTCTCCACAGTGTTGATGTCCTTCATGCAAGACACTTGTGTCTACACATACATATTACTATCCTTAGATTTCCAACTGTGAGTAGGATTTTGGAAACTATTAGGTTTTGAATGCTTGGAGTTGGAGTTCTCAGCTCTAGCAACTTTAAAATCTCAGCCATGAAATTCACATTCTGTTACTTTCTGACTGCAGCCTTTGAAGATGTTCACATTTGAGTTTTTATTTTAGTCTTTTATTTGGCTATGGTACAATGGCAGGAACAAATAAGATTAAGGAATCAAAATGATTCAGACGGATATTCCCAAGTCTAGCTCCCCACTGAATAAAAACCTAAAACCTACCCCGCAAGATTTGTGTTCCTGATGGATGTCTATGACAAAACCAATGAATTTACTGTGGAACAGATCCCTTAATGGATAAATCTATGCTCCAAATGACATCTGTCTGTCAGTTTGTGCTAAACTCACACAAAGTCCTCTTCCATAAGCATTTTCAGAAACACTATTTGCAGAAGCATAACTAATATTGGCTAAATGGAAAAATCAAATAGATGTGTACTTTCCAGAAATACATAGGCTTAGTACACAGCCTCATGGCTTTCTAGCTTTATCATCCAATAGGGAAGAGACAGTGCAGTGCTGTTCAGGCTGTCATATTTCTGTACATATCTAAAGGTAAAAGAGAAGAATTGCGATAGAGAACAGGGTTATGCTGAGAGAAAACAATGATGAAGTCTGCTTCTTCTATGATTATGAAGCCTTTGTCTCAAAATCCCCACAACTCCTCATTTTAATTGGAATGAGGAGAAAAGAGTAAGAATAGCTCACATTCTGCTTTGTGGTCTCCAAAGTTAATCCTGAAAGAGAATATCAAAGCTCATGTTTGATTTACCCCTGACCTAGAATGTCTGTATTTTTTCTCACAGTACAGCTTTCTGTGATGCCTCGGTTTAATAAGGCTTGGCTTGGGTTCCCAATGGGAGAGACTTCTGTGTAAGGTTCAGCAACTGGCTTACTCACACTTTTTGTTTAGGCTACATTTTTCCCAAATATAAATCGTCTGTTGGGTGGTGAAAGGGAAGTGACTGAGTAGCTTCATGGAGAGGACATTCCTCTGCAGCATCATGGATTCTCTGTAGCTCTGTTCCATTAGACTCTCAATATTGAAATAATGACATTTCAAAAATCCAAGTAGTGATGTCAGTGCAAAGTTGCTAACAGATTTTATAAATGAATTATGTTAAATTGGAAATGTTCTAATAATCATTCAAGTTTCAACCAGGTTACTGTTGATTGTTTTCTCAGGTGCAGCCAGACTGGGAATTCCAGGAGGACAGGTGTGGGGGGTGGTTAGTGTTTTGATTTGTTCAGTCAGTCGGTTTTCCCCACCATGTCATAGAATCATAGAATCACAGAACAGTTAGGGTTGGAAAGGCCCTTAAGATCATCAAGTTCCAACCCCCCTGCTGTAGGCAGGAACACCTCCCACTAAACCATGCTACCCAAGGCTATGTCCAATCCGGCACTGAACACCGCCAGGGATGGAGCATTCACAACTTCCCTGGGCAACCCATTCCAGTGCCTCACCACCCTTACAGTAAAGAATTTGTTACTCATATCCAATATAAACTTCCCCTGTTCAAGTTTGAACACGTTACTCCTGGTCCTCTCACTACAATCCCTAATGAAGAGTCCCTCCCCAACATCCCTATAGGCCCCTTTCAGATACTGGAAGGCTGCTCTGAGGTCTCCACGCAGCCTTCTCTTCTCCAGGCTGAACAGCCCCAATTTTCTCATCCTGTCTTCATATGGGAGGTACTCCAGTCCCATAATCATCCTCGTGGCCCTCCTCTGGGCTTGTTCCAACGGTTCCATGTCCTTTTTATGTTGAGGACACCAGAACTGCACACAATACTCCAAGTGAGGTCTCGCGAGAGCAGAGTAAAGGGCAGGATCACCTCCCTCGTCACACTTCTTTTGATGCATCCGAGGATACATTTGGCTTTCTGGGCTGCAAGAGCACACTGCCCTCTCATGTTCATTTTCCCATCAACCAACACCCCCAAGTCCTTCTCCGCAGGGCTGCTCTGAATCTCTTCTCTGCTCAACCGGGAGCTGTGCCTGGGATTGCTCTGATCCAGGTGTAGGATCTTGCACTTCTCATGGTTAAACTTCATCAGGTTGGCATCAGCCCACCTCAAAAGCACGTCAAGGTCCCTCTGGATGGCATTCCTTCCCTCCAACGTATCAACCAAACCACATAACTTGGTGTCATCGTTAAACTTGATGAGGGCACAGTCAATCCCACTGTCCATGTCACCAACAAAGATGCTGAACAAGACCGGTCCCAACACTGGTCCCTGAGGGACACCACTCCTTACTGGTGTCCAGTTGAACACTGAGCCACTGACCACAAATCTTTGCGTGCAGCATCCAGCCAGTTCTTTATCCATCGAGTGGTCCACCTATCAAATTGATGTCTCTCCAATTTAGAGACAAGGATGCCTTGTGAGACAAGTGTCAAATGCTTTGCACAAGTCCAGGTAGATGACATCAGCTGCTCTACCCCTGTCCATCAGATCTGTAGAACTATCAAAGAAGGCCACCAGATTGGTCAGGCAGGATTTCCCCTTAATGAAGCCATGCTGGCTGTCACCAACCACCTTGTTGTTCTTCACGTGCCCCAGCATGCCTTCCAGGAGAATCTGCTGCAGGATTTTGCAAGGCACAGAGGTGAAGCTGACTGGTCTGTAGTTCCCTGGCTCATCCATTTTCCTCTTCTTGAAAATGAGGGTTATATTTCCCTTTTTCCAGTCATTGGGAACTTCACCTGACTGCCATGATTTTTCAAATA
>JAOEHY010052444.1:0-34687 GCA_025447955.1 Psilopsiagon aurifrons
ATAGTAGCAATAGTGATTTGTGTTATACCTTAGTTATTGGACTGTTCTTATCTCAACCCGTGGGAGTTACATTCTTTCGATTCTTCTCCTCATTCACCACCACCACCCCCCTTTTGGAGTGGGGGAGAAGAAGGAGGGGGAAGTGAGTGAACAAACTGCATGGCTGATTTACAGCTTAAACCACGACACTCATTTTTCAGAAAATTCCTCCCACTTCCACAAAGTTCAAAACCAAAATAAATTTATCAAAACCTGCAAAATTTCTTTTTCCCACCCAAAAAGACTGATATTCACCAGAGGTATTAAGAGAAGTATGCCATTTTCTGATCTTGTACACATAGGAACTCACTATCCAGAGTATGTTCTTGTCAAAGAGCCAGAAGACTCCTTCATCCATGTAACCTATAGCTACCCGTATCTTCCATATAAACTCAGTAATCACATATCTGGTAATCTCTATTTCCTTCTACAGGAAACCAAATAATTTCTGTGAGAACTGGAAACAATTCTTCAAACTGGATGGGAAAAACCAATCAGAATTGGCCAAAACCACCATCAGATTGCTAGAAGAAATCATTGCCCGGCAGCCTCTGAGAAGAAACTTCTTCCTTGCTCTGTTCATAAGACCTGCCAGTGCCACAGTTTCTATGGCTATGCCTTTATTCAAGAATTAATCATGCAATTTTGTGTTACAACCAATCCAGGTTCTATGATTAGAGTGAGTATTTTCAGGTGCTACCCAGACCTTCCTTCCGTGAGTTCAGCTCTAAGCATGGGTGCAGCTTGTAACTACTGTGGCTGAAATGCTTCAAGTGAGCAGACAGGAGAATCCCAGCTTAAGACTGTATAGCTTTTGATGCTATTTAGCCATGGCCAGTCTTTCCTGTTTAGAAAACATTGTGAGGATGGATGTGACAAGACAGCTTTGTCATCTAGGAGTTTACAGACCTCCTCTCTGCCTTTCTGTCTGGCTTCTGATTTGGCCTGTAGAATGCCAGAACTGTAGTCTCTTTGCCAAGTCCCTATAGTCATAAACACAGGAAATTGCTGTTCATCTTGCTAGCACCCTATATTGGTGGTAATACTGAATTATTTTGATGCTTATTTTTTAATTCATCTTCTTGTTTACTGAACATTCTATGACTAATTCTTAATAGTTAAAAAACTCCATGCAACACTTCTAAGTCAAAAAAGAACAAAAATATATTACCTGTGCTTGGAATATAAAATACCTTAAACTATTGGGAAATTTAATTGTTTAGATGTCATAGAAAATGTATGAGGTGTTACAGTCTAAATGGATACTAATAATATAGGCACTTAAGAAACCCCAACAACAAATGTTAACATCCACATTTGTCCTTAGGATTTAAATTGTAGTTTGGATCCCAACTAGAAAAAGATATTTTCCAATATAAATAGAAGTATACCCCTTTCCTGGACACCTTAGCCTGCTAAGACTTAGAACATTTAGGACTAAAGGCTTGTGAGAACACCACGTTGGAAACACTTCATTCATGTTAAGCAATAGCCTGTATATTCATTCCCAAGTCTTACAGCTCTGCTCCAAACCCTAATCTGGACCTAAATTTTCACAAAAGATATTAAGGGATAGACTGTTCCATCCCTGTTGAATATTGTACCTTTGGATGTTTAGAGGATTTTATTTTAGCCTTCCAATTACAGAAACCACAAAAGCATGCACATTTGATAGGTACTTTGAAAACTGTATTCTCTACAAAGTGTAACTCAAAACAGTAGAGATCACACAAAACACACCTAAGGGGTATCATAAAGCATTTTCATAGAAGGTCATCCTTTGACACCTTCCTGAATTGTAAGGAAACCAACTTCCCTTTGCTGTTTGCACTAAACTTGTCACCTGATTAGTTTTCTCCTAAAGCAATTCACAGATGGATGATTTGATCAGTGGCTGTTTTCACGCAGTACAGAAAGATTTACCTCCTCTCCCCATTCTTCCAGCTGTATAAGTGGTACTTGCAGCTTCTCTGACCTGCACCAGCATCCTCCAGACCTGAGGAATCCTGTAAACCGCAGTTTTCAGTGGCATCACTGGCTGTCTGCAAAGCCTGGGCATGAGAAAATAGCATTCAAAAACCAAGCCTTTTTTCTCTAGTGCTGGTCAGAGCAAGAAATGCTTCAAACACCAAAATCTAAATAAGTACTCTTCCTACTACAAGGTAGTAAAATTTTCTTAGAACGGATTCCTGAGCCTCTGAAAAGATTTTACTTACCTTCCCCTGCTTATTTAGTGAAATTCTCTCTTACATGCATAAATTACAGTCACACAGACATGGGATAACAGTTCAAAGGCAAAAGAGTGTCAGGAAATAAATATCAGAGGCTTTCATGGGGGTTTTGCTTTGACATTTTGATATAATCTAATGTTAATGCATTTGGCATTACACCCAAATTTGTAATGCCAAACACTAGGGAGTAGCTAGTTTTTCCTTTACCCTTTTCCTTTCAGCTTTAGCATTACATCTAATTTTCTATCACAGCCTTTGAGTGGCAATGTTCATCTCCTCACCTGTATGCACCAGAGGGATGCAGCATAGGTGCTGGTACTGCAGAAATCACAGTAACAGAGCCCTACCCACAGTTCTCTATTGTTCTGAGAAAGGTGGTGGGGTTAAAGCCTTGCCTTTTTCCTAAAGTGAGATCCCCAAGCAACCAGCTGGCACTTAATGACACCTCTTCCCATACCACAGTGTGTATGGATTGCAGTTTTGCCTGCAAAACCATGGGCAGGTCTACAGGTTTGAAGCAAGGATTTTCATGGAAGCACTTTTCCTGAAGCCTTTCATCTCTGGGGTGGCTGGAGATTGGCCTCTCTTCTAAAACAAAGAGAAGATTGGGAGGTTTGGGTGCAACGGCCGATTTCTCCTGCCACAGAAGAACTACCTGAGCCAACCCTGGCTGGCCCCAAGCAGAGCCGGGCCCGCGTAACCACACAAATGAGGACAAATCTTGTGATCAACATCACCTGGCTACTTGCTTATCCTCCCCACTTTGCTCCTACCTCACAGTCACTAGATCAGGTGGCACAACTAACAGCTGCTGCTCATGCACCGGCCAGCCTGGAAACGCTGGGACGAACCAGGTTGTGAAGGCGTAACAAATCGCGGTAATTCCTTTACAACACTGGGCGCTGCGGGCAGGGGCTGACGCCTCCCTCCGTACCGGTCTACTCTGTGCAGCAGCGCCAGAGGCCGAGCCGAGCCCGCGGCACAGTACGGGGCGCATACTGCCCCCTGGCGGTAGCTGGAGTGTGGCGCCCTCCCGCCCGCGCCCCTCTCTGTTCCTCAGCCTGTCGGGGCTGTTCCCGATCTCGCTTCTCCCCTCTCGTCCGCCTGACTAAACCCGGCTTGCAGCCGCTGCAAGCTCCGTCGCAGGCTGCAGAGCTGCTTGGGAGCAGAGGCAGCTAAGGGTGGCTGACAGCGGTCAGGGAAACTGCCTGTGAGCGAGGCAGTCTCCCAAAGTCTCCTGACAGGGCTCCCTGCCCTTGGAGGAGCGCGGGCTCTCTCTCTAGAAGGAGAAGGAGCAAAACCAGAGGAAGGATAATATATTCTTTCTCATCTCTTATAATCGGTTTCCAGCAGATTTGAAATAAACATCTAAATTACAGCGGGGCAGCTTGTGTGCCGTCTCTGTCGGCGGCTGGTTCTCCGCGCCGCGGTGGGAACAGCCGTCGTCTCGTACCTGCGAGTGATTCCTCAGGGCACTGCTCCACGACTCTTCGGTCAGTACGAGGAAGGAATAATTGCATTCGGTTTCTACACGCTACGAAAAAATTGCTTCGTTTTGTTATTACAGCAGAGTAGAATGGAAAATACTTCATGTTTATTTTCAGAGAAGACGGTTGCTATCAGCCTCAAGTCAACCTCAGCTATCAGTGTTCTGGGAGGAAATCAAAGTGCCACTATCAGAAGTTATGGAGTGGTCTCTTCTGCTCCCGTTTGCTGCTAGTAATTTGTCAGTGTGTATTCAACAAGCAAAAGCAGTTGCAGTGCAGAAAGGCCACGCCTGGGGCAGTGGCTGGCCAGTGGGCCAAGGCCAATACATCTTACTTTCTGTGTTTGGTATTTGTAAAGCTCTTACTTCCCTTCAAACTGAGAATTCTAGGGTTGTTTTGTGGAATATCACCTGAGCATGTTTAAGAGGATGATGACTACAGGAGCTCCATTATTATCTTGCAAACTCTGCAAAAGGCTGGTGTTTTGCAGTAAGCCACATGTACTCTACAGGTCTCAGTGAAGAGATGTTTCATAAGAATACACTGGAGATTGTTTCAACTCCTATGAGCTCAAAACACCACTGATAGTTTCACCTTGGCTGCCTCATCACAGCAGGAAAGTGTCCAATTCCATGACAAATTTTCATAACATCGGTGTTAAAAATACAAGATACATTTGTTATCCAAAGTTGGAAGAGACAGCCAGTTTGCAGAGGAAATAAATGGTATGAGGAAGCACTTTACTCAATTACACTGTGTCTATGTGAAGAAGGGGAGGAAATGTGACCCACTCAGTGCTGAGATGGTTGAAAAGCATCTCACAAAAATGGTATGAAGTGGAATATGGCTGTTGCAGAGTGGTGACTCATTTACAAGTCACTTGGACACAACACCACAAACCTGGATGCAAATATTACAGGCACTACCATAAGCAACTATCATAAAAAGTTTGACACAAATCATTAGCTGTTTATCATTTAGGTTATTTGATCAGATTTAATCTAACGAGGAATCTGGTTTGGAATTTAGAGCAGGAAGATTAAAACCTTCTCTTGTTGCAAATTTTTTTTAATAAAGAGCTTGTAGCTGAATGCAAATAAGGCTTAGACATGTTAGAAGATTAAGTGTTCTACTCTGTTCCTACTTAAACCAATTAATAGTTCTCAAGGTCTGAACCGTGGGGATATGCATGAATTTTCTTAATTCCACTAGCTGAAAAAGGTCTGAATGACTTCTGCCTTATGCTGTCATACAAACACTGGTATGGCTTGCAGTAAGGTAGATCAGCAGTAGTATGAGATTATCCATCAGTACTCCATTAGAAGAGTAAAACATCATAATATATCACAGTAGATTAAAAATATGTAAAACACATAATTAAAAAAAAAAAATCATAGGAAGAATGGGGGCTTTTTGTCTCTGGTGAGACAATATCCTCAATCTAGATCCTGAAAGACCCACAGGCAACTAAATACCTGAGCTAAATTAATAATTTTTCTTGAGAATGTTTCACCTTTTTCCTTTTTAGTTTAGTTTTAATGAGCTGATTATATCACTTACATCACAACTGATATAAGTTTCTAATAATTTGAAATTCTGCAAATACAGAAATTCCTCCTGACTGGTTGCTGTTCACTCTTTACTTGAAAGGTCCACTAGTCATTCTGTTATTGACTCTGGAGATCTAACACAAGGGGAATTGTTTTTTAGTTAAATTATACTTAAAGATATAACATAAATTTTTGATGTCTGTTCTGCAAGCTCCTCAAATGAGCATGCAAACCATTTCATTGTGAAGACGTATTTTCATTGCTCTTCGAAACACTTCTGCCTGCAGGAGCACAGATTTATGTGGTAAATTGCTCACAAGCAAAGATACAAATTGATACCTGCAAAGTATCCAGCAAATCTTCTATAAAGAATGTGTTAGAGAAAATCTCTCATTTGCAGCTTTACAGTTGTGCCCCATATTATCAGCAGTTTCTGATTAAATTCTCATTAATTTTGGCATCATCAAAAAGGAGCCTTAACATTTCAAGTTGGTGTTAAGTTGCATTATGACTTGTGTACTCATTCTGCCAGAATTCATGCACAAAGAGCTGTAAGAGCTGTTTGTAAAATAAAGGGTGCTGCAGCCCTCACTGTAGAACTACATGGTGTGTATTTTATTCTCCTCATGGTGTAAGTTACGTAAGAAAAAAGTATACAGTGCCATGCCAAAGCAGGTTTCTCATTTAATCATTAGATTGTTCCACAAATCCAGTTGGTCTGCCATAAATGACTTGTCTCCTTTAGAATTCACTCTAAACAGACTTTCACATTTTCCCTCAGGCAAAGTTCTGTGGTATACCTGGAAGTAAGTTTTTCTGTAACAGGTGCTTTCACTAGATCAGGAACACAGCCAACATGTATTGTTTTCTAGGATTTAAATTTCTAGGATTATTTTTGTGTGTGTGTGTTATTAATAAATCTTTTTTTCATGTTTTATTTTACTATTTGGCTCAGGTTTTTATTTTCTTCTGTCTTACCAAACTGAACTTATATTCCATGGTAAATTGGAAGAGGACTTCAGAATCTGATTCCTGATTACTGTTGCTTGTTTTCTATAACCTGTGTTAAAAAGAATTAGAGATAGCAGCTGTCCTTTCCAGAGGCCTACCAACACTGCTATCATCTCGTGTTTTAGGCTACGTGACCAACAAAGATGCATAATGATATGAAATCTTTACTCACCTGTAGAGAAAATGTGAACCATTTAAACAGTTACACTGCCAATTGCACAATAGGATTGTAATTGGAAACACTTTTTCTCCTCAATTTCCCGGTGGTTCATAAGAGCAAACATGCAGAGAACAGTGATAGTATAAATAAAGCATACTGCTTTGCCAATTTGACTCTTTACCTAACTGTAGTGTAAAAATAGTGACTTCCAGTTAACTTCCTGAATCTGAAAGTGTTGCACACATATGGCAGGAAGGTACCTGTCTCTACGGTACTTCAATTTTATGCTAGAGTTTGTTTCTCTAGAACAGCTTGATAAGCTTGATTAATAGTCATACAATATTTGGAACTTGTAACACAACAGTCTCTCTGCAACAGAAAAATATGTAACCAAAAGATATTGAGATTTAAATATTTCTGCATGCCAGAAAAATCTTACTAACCAGTATTAGTCGTATTATTTCATTTACCTATTTTCTTAAAAACTGACCCCCCTCATCTTTTCTTTTACTGAATATGTATATTAAAAAAAAAAATAAAAAATTTAAAAAAAAAAACAGTGTGTGAATTTTTCATACCAGTGTTAACCTTTTCTCCTTAAGCTATGAAAAATGTAATCTATTTCTTTTTGGAAATTATAACCAGGAAACCTGATGTTCTGCTGGATGCTGTTAAAGCTTTTCAGTGCAGTAAATATAGTTGATGTAATTTCACTGACACATGGATCAGAATAATATAGATAGTTCATAGCCAATTGTTTGAAATACGTTTGTGTATTAGCATCTTAGAGGAGTGTGAAATAAAAGCTTGTAAAACTTGCTGCCAGTGTCTAGTTCCATAAAGAAAGAGGTGATCGAAAACATACCAGTTTTATAGCAGAGAAAGGATTTCTGTATTATACAAGGTCAAATATATAGAAGAAAAAATATCATCCCTTATTTGAATAAAGTATAAGTATTGATTAGATATAACATATGAGGCTGGAAAAAATAATTTATAAAAATATGTTATTATCTATTAAATATTCAGCCAAGAATCAGAACAATAAGGTGACCAAGGAATGGTCTAGTATATAAACTGGAACAAACAAAGAATTATAAGCAGCCTCCTTGCAGTGTAATCGATCAAAGACAGTTGCACTTACAGTTATGTGTGTGAATGCGTACTGACAGAGTCCTTTACTGGCACAAATACAAACAATGAAAATAGCCAGTTCCCTGCAATATTTGCATCTGATGGCTACCTTCTCAAAGGTGAGTTGGTTCATTTGCTTTCTCACTTTTTTGTGAGATTGTCACACTCTAACAATTCAGACCTTAGAGAAGGAAGCATATCCTTAGTCACTAACAATGCTCTGAATACGCACATTGTTGCTGATACATCCAAGGAGTTAGTTCTGCCCTCCTAATTGTAACAGTACATAACTACTCATGTGGTGTTCTCTGAATGTGACTGACAAAGACAACTCATGACCAGCAAAAAGAAGAATAAAAAGCTAAGCATTATATTTTTGGAAAAGTAAAAGCAAGAATAATTTATTACCACCCTTGATTAACCAAGTAAAAAAAAAAAAGTGTCAAGTAAGACATTTTCCAAACTGCATGCTGTGTCCATGTATGTGTCAAGGAAGCACAAGAGCCGCATCCAACCTGGCCAACTAGCAAGGATGGGGCAGCCACAACTTCCCAGGTAAACCTGCTTCAGTGCCTCTCCACCCTCACAGTGAAGAACTTCTTCCTAAGATCTAATCCAAATCTACCGTCTTTCAGTTTAAAGCCATTCCTTCTTGTCCTATTGCTACCTGCCCTTGTAAAAAGTCCCTCTCTAGCTTTCTTGTTGGCTTCTTTAGGCACTGGAAGGCTGCTCTAAGGTCTCCCCTGAGCTTCTCTTCTCCAGACTGAACAAGCCCAGCTCTCTCAGTCTGTCTTTATAAGAGAGGTTCTCCAGCCCTCAGATCATCTTGGTAGCCTCCTCTGGACTCACTCCAACAGGTCCACATTCTTCTTATGTTGGGGCCTCTGAAAGAAACACTCTCAATTCTGATATATAGTGAAGAGTGACATTGTTCATAGCTGCTGGCAATGCAGGAAGAGATTTCTCATTTTGGAAGGACACCTGGAATGTAGGAGTTCCAAAGTTAAACAGCAGTTTCAGGTTGTCTGTCATGGTAAGGAGGTAATACCTTGGTTTTCTAACAGCATTGTTTGAAATGTAATATCCATACTGGCCATCTAAATGTTCAGAAGCCCAGAAATGGAGAAATGGTATCCTGACCTTTCTAGTAACAAGTACAAATTTGGAAGTCCCTTCTACCTCGTTCTTTAAAATGCTGCACTGTTACTGAAGTGAGCTGGGGGGGAAAAGAATTTTCAATGTAGACCTACACACACAGATTATGGCTGTTAAGAACAGACAGAACATTTTCTATGAGTTTTACAAAATGTGTCCTTAGGCAGTAGTTTCAGAAGCACTTTGTCAGTTTGAATTTTAAGTCTCATGAAAATTTTTCGTTTCCTCCATGAATATTTGATCCTCAGCCACACAAAACAAAAAAATTGAAAGAGTTTTGCAGCCTTTGATTCTTTCTTACCCACTTAACAAAGAATTTGGTAAGGATGATGTTACCAGAAACTGAATTGAGCCATTAGTGAAACTATTTATCTCATGCTTCTACTGAAGAAGTAACAGGGGGGATTTGAGAATATTTAAAGAGCAGCAGAGTATGCAGACTGTCAGGGTGCTTTGTAGACTGCAGCAGCTTCTGAGATAGAGTACAAGAATTAAAAAAAATCTCATTTAATTATTTTGTCTCCCACTGTTGCTGTCACCTTCTATAAACAATTGAGTAAAGAAAGATGAACTAGGGAAAGTAAACTAAGGCTTAATTAAGAAGTTGGGGTTTTTGTCTTTCCTACTCCTGCTTATGCATGTATCTTGTCCCTAGGATACAGCAGACATGCCATTTCCTTACTCCACTAATTAGAGACGCCATATTCCCTGAATAGAGCATTTGAGGTATATTCTCAACCATTCTTTTTTAAAACAGAATGACAGTCATGTTTATAACCTAAAAGTAACAAGTGTTCATGTAAACACAGCTTATTTGTGCATAGCCACTTTAATCAAATTGACATTTCACAGCTTTGCAAAACTAGAACTGTTACAAAAGGGATCAACACTGAAAGACTTAGACATGGCACCAAAAAAGTTGTGGTAAGTGTCTGAGATGGGAACATTTTTTTAGGCTAGGGATGAAACCTATGGAAGCCTGAAAGATGTGAGTTCTAATTATATCTGAATACAATAGAAAGTGGGAAGTGACTTCAAGCAGGCAGAAAATAGACTAAAGTAGAATATCAGTGCACTATCAAAGGACTAAAGAAAATCAACCCAGCATATCTATAGCAAGATATGAGGATGTACAGACCAGGAACTACCTAATGTGATCATTTAAAGATGTCCATCACAAACTGAATAAATAGTGCTGCCAGTAATTGGAATTCTCTGTATGTTTAGGCAAGGATAAATAATCAACTTAAAGTTGCATTATAAAAAGTAATAACCAAGGAGAGAATACATAGCACAGTGTATAAGGAACTGGCATATAAAATGAATGCGTAGTTTTCCCCTTTGGATTAGGGCTGTTAAAGCTCAGTGTGTATCATTTAATCAGCACATAGTATCTATCCTACTACTGTCACAGGGAAACCTGCATGACAAGTGTGCTACGAAGAAGAGTGCCATAGCTTTGTAACGTTGGGTCTGACTTGGGGTAGGCAATAGGTGCCAGTAGGGGAGCAGCTGAAAGTTGGAATACCATGGGAGAGTTGAGTCTCAAATATCTGGAGTGCCAGTAGCTCCATAGACAAATATGCCTGAGATTCTGATTAAATCCTCATTATTTTCAGCATTATAGAAAAGGTACTTGAACATTTCAAGTGGGTGTTAAGTTGCTTTCTTCTGGCGACCATTGACCTGGGGGCTCTGGTATCATCCTTGTCTTGGGTTCAGCGGTAGCAGTCATTTTTCTCCTTCACTAATAGCTGGTGCAGTGCTGCGCTTCTGGTTTAGTCTGAGAACAATCCCTGGCAGATTGATTATATCACACGCCCACCGACCTGCCAAGGCAAATTCCATGTGCTTACCACCAGATGGCTGGAAACATACACTGTGCCCCATGCCACTGCCTGGAACACTATCCTGGGCTTTGAAAAACAGATTTGGTGGTGACACAGCACCCCAGAGAAAACTGAGTCAAACAATGGGAATCATTTCCGGAACAACCTTATAGACACTTGGGCCAAACAGCATGGCATTGAATGGCTGTATCATATCCCCTTCCATGCACCAGCCTCAGGGAAAATAGAACAGACCAATGGGCTGTTAAAAACTACACTGAGAGCAATGGGGGGTGGGATTTTCAAACATTGGGATACACATTTACCAAAGGCCACCTGGTTGGTCAACACCAGAGGATCTGCCAACAGGGCTGGCCCGGCCCAGTCAGAACTTTTACATACTGTAGAAGGGGATAAAGTTCCTGTAGTGCACATAAAGAATTTGCTGGGGAAGACAGTCTGGGTTATTCCTGCTTCAGGTAATTGCAAACCCACTTATGGTTTTGCTTTTGCTCAGGGACTCGGACATACTTGGTGAGTAATGAAAAGATGGGGAAGTCCAGTGTGTACTTCAAGGGGATTTAATTTTGGATGAAAACAGCCAATGAACTCACTTACTTGCTGTTGACTGCTATATAGCACTTCTAACACAGCTAAATGCCCATCTCCACTACTTTGACTTTAAAAAGAAAATAGGTGCTGTCATGATCATCAGCAGAGAATAAAGTCTTTCGATTCTCCTCTGCATTCAACCTGGGGTGGGGGGAGAGGGAGAGAGGGCAGAAGGTTGGTGAGCAAATGGCTGTGTGGTTCTCAGCTACTGGCTGGGTTTAAACGATAACAATCCTGTGCCCACACTTCCAAGGTGTCTGCTATTGTCACCTGCCTGTACTTCCATACACACTGTTTCATTGTAGGGTCTTACATAAGTCACTCCACATTAGGGACAACTTGGCATTACTCCCTATTAGTTTCATAAATACGTACAACAAGCTGGTGTTTTTAGCTTAGCACAAAGTCTGTGACATGCGACATGCAATGGCAACACTCTATTTATTGGGCTATAAGGCTACACATGCACAATGTCTCCCCAGTAAAGATCTCCTCTCTACAGAACAAGGGTCCACATGCTTACATGTCTGAACAGCATTTTAATGCTTTAGCCACTTTAAACCACTCTCTCAACAGCAGCCAATCTCTCCATCTTCGACAGGAAGAACAAACTCAGTGTCTCTCAAATACTGCTAATAACCTTGAAGGATACATTAAATGGAAAATGTCTGTAAATACATTGAATATGAGAGCTGAGTATCACCCTTCACATAACAAACACAGTAAAGGTATTTAGGGAGGGTATTTCCGTCTAAGAAAAGCGCCTGGTATCTTGCAACATATAATTTGCATAACCAAGAGATGGCAGCACTCCATCAACCATTTGCCTGAAGCATTTATTTGAAAATTATTATGCATTTGTAAGCATGGTATCTCAGTGTATGAGCAACACTGGAAGACTAAAAATGACAGAATAACAATTGAGTGAGTCCAGTGATTCTATTGCTTTACAAAATTCTGTAAAGAGGAAATTCAGTCACCAGTAACTTGAATTATTTTTTACCCAATTTATATTAAGACAGAGCAAGTATTTTTTTTTTTCTAGGTTTTTTTTTTTAAATTTGATTGTCTCATGGAAGTGTCTTTTCAAAACATGCTTCATAAGATAACAAAATGACATAATTTCCCTTTCACCAAAACCCAAGAAGCATTTATATATCAAATGTACACTTCATTTAAAGCACTCTCTCAGCCTTTTGTCACCAGCTGGAAAAGTTCCCTTGTAATAATCTTAAGGAACACCTAAAAATTGAATTATGTTATATAGATGTGTATATCATAGAATTCTGGATTGGTTTGGGTTGGAAGGCTTATCTAGTTCCAATCCCCCTGCCATAGGCAGGGACAGATTCCACAAGACCAGGTTGCTCAAAGCCCCATCCAACTCAGCCTCGCACACTTCCAGGGATATATACTACTGATATATATACTGCTGATTTTTTCCTGCAAAATGCTGCTGACAGAAATTGGAGAAGTTTAGCATTTCCCAAAGGCCTTCAGCATCCTATATTATCAGGCTCACATATATGCAAGAGGTTTGTTAGTGACAATTAACTTTTTTCAGTCCAATTTACTTTTAGTTTCTGTGAACAGTGTGTGGACTTCAGCAACAGTCTTCAAACAATGCTACATGGGAAATTAGTAGCACAACTATAAGCACACTATGAGGTGATCAGGAAACTGGGTAAAAGGCAGATGGCAATGAACAGGACTGCAAAGGAAATTGTTTGACAGAGATGTTGCCGTTAGATGAGCTTTGAGAACAACAGTGTTGTTTAAATTAATGAGAAGGTTACACTTCATCCAATACACAAGAAGAATCTGTTTGTTTTCATAGAAAATATGGGACTTAAGTTTTGAAGGGTTTTGTTTATTTGATTGTTTGTTTTAATGTGACCTTAGCCTTCCATGATATCTTTTTCTCTACTGAAAGTATCCACCACTATTGCATTCATTCCTGACATTTCTAATTATATGAAATATGATCTTTCTTAGAAGACCAGCAGATGAATTCAGTTTTGCTTAAAATCTCAGGAAATACTATGCAGCGGGAGTATCACTCGAAAAACATCTCAGTATTTCATCTAAGGATGCTAAGTATAGATGGCAACTAGAAACTGGAATAGCAAGTATGTTTTTCTTCTACTTTTTATTCTAACATAATTCTAACATCTTCAATTACAACAATCGGACTCTGTGAGACTGCAGCTATCATGATAACAAGTCTTTAAATAATCATCTCTTTTTCTTTTTTGCCAAAGCACAAGGCTGCAGCATCAACTTTCTCCTCTTTCTTACACAAATGAATCATGCAGTCTATAATGAGCTCCAGTGTCACTGGAAGGATAGCCATAACATTGTACACACTAGCTAGACCAAAACACTGCAAGGAACTAAAGAAGTTCTCCATAATACAGGTTGGAAACTAAGCTTTTTTGACTCTATCTATTTCTATTTATGGGCCTGGATCCTCCATTCATTCATTACATTTTGAGGGGGTAACAAATGAAATCTCAAGAATATGTATTGCAAAGAATTTATAATAGCATGTTTCTTGAATTACAATCAACTTAACAGAAATCCTGTCTTTAATAGATACACTTTAAAAGACCAGACAAAATAAAATAGCATTCCTGGGGGAGCAAAAATAACTAATTTTTTTCCTCTCCAAGATGATCAGTGCTTCCAGAGCTCTTCTTCCACCCACACTGTGATGTGGTTGTATCAGAATCAATAATCTATGTATAGATAAAAGGATAGTTTTTACTTAACAGATTTCTACTGCTTTCAGTTGTATTTAGTATTCCTTTTAAGTTGTGGTTGTTTTTTCCTTCAGACAGAAAACTTTAGATAATCATTTTGAAGATAATTCCCATCTCAAGCTGAAAGCACACAAGATAACTGAAGTTCAAAACTCTTTAAGTTTTGACTTAAGGAAGATAAGACAGCCCACTTCTTCCATGCATCCCCAATACCGGGACCTCCGGGTTGATCTGAAACACTGCTATTTAGCTCATTTTCTTTCCATAGTTTCATACTGTCTACACTGTAAATTTGCTTTGAATTCCATTGCCCGGTTCACACACAGACGTTGCCCCACCAGTCTGCTGGCCAATTAACAACAGGTTTCAAATTTTTTCATTTCTGTGATGAAGACTTAAGTAAAGTTACACACTCCCAATACACCCGTTCTTTCCTAATCGTTCCAACGGCTGTATTTCCTTCATGACTTAGGGCTTGCTTTCATGAATTTTTATAGAGAAAATATACTAAAACATGCCACAGCAAAATTTAACACAACCCTTCTACAAACAGAGTGATAGTGCCTTGAAAATTCTATTCCTTCAATGTCATTCAAAAGAGAAGTATCTTTCAATTCAAAAACATATAAGGGAAAAGGGGAGGACCACAGCAGAGTTTAGATACCAACTCCCCAGTGCTATGAGTTCAGATTTAAATTTTGGGTTGAGCACTCCAAGGTGCTTGGGGTGCTTGTGTCAATCTTATGTCACAAGGTGCTGGTGTCATTATTTGCACGGTTTAAAGGTATATCATGCTTTGAAGTTACTTCTGCTCTGCAACTGTTTAAAGCCCATCATGAGTTTCAGGGCATTATTTGGTGAAATATAAGATCAATGTAAATTCAAATCTGTAGGAATACACGTGCTTAATGCTGAGCATATGTACAGATTTTGGCTGCTGAAGAACTAAGTGAATGAATAAGAAAGATATTTCCACTGCGTTTCATGTAGAAAAAAATGTTTTCACAATTATTATTCATGCTGAGGTAAAAAATTCAAAATTTTGAACTTATTCACCAAAAAACAAAAGTAGAGAATATGTCTAGAGTGAAACTGGATGGTATCTTAAGTGAACGTAAGCTGTAAGCTGACATATAGCATCACATTGGGATTTTAAGATACAATGGTTTTGGTAATTGGACTTACTGGGGGGAGAGGGGACTTACTCATTTGTAATAGCCTGCCCCGAATGAAAGCTAAGCTGAGGGAAATATAGGCCAGCTCAAATCGTATTTGTAAAATTATCTTGAACAAAAATTGTGCTTTCATCCTACTTTCATAATAGTAAAAACTATGATCCTATGCCATGGGAGAAAGCCATGGTTTGTTCAGTTCCAAGACTAAGGCCTATTAAAAAGGTGAGGGAGTGACAGAATCTTGAGAAGATTCTGTGATCACCTGCAAAGCGATTTCTCAGTTCTGTGAAGATAGGCACATTTAAAATGAAATGTTTCAGCATTAACACCTTGATCTCAGCTCCTCTGTCTTACTTCGAAAACAATAGACTAGGAACTGTAAATTTGCACTGATATCTACTATTTAAATACCTCATTTGTTAACAGGGAGTGCAACATTTACCATACCTGGCAAAAGCTGGAGCTACCTGCTGGCAAACACCTCCACAAGGCAAGGCCTATCAATGAAAAATGCAGCTTTTTGAAGAGGTGCGCTATTTTCTCCCCCCTCCCCAAACTAAAGGCACCAGTTTCAGAATCTCTACACAGGAAACTATTGCCCACAAGCCACTTACAGTGCATCTTTGCATTTGTCTGATGTCTGCGCCTGTTACACCACATTGAAACCTGCTATGTTCACTGCAAAAGAGCACAGTAGGATATCTCTCTGTGAACAGACCTCTATGTCAGTTATTGTTGATCATGATAAACAATCATCTCCTGGTTAACAAAGCACACACCAAGTCCTATGGCTCACTTTCTGCATGATTTAACATTTCATAGATAAACTCAACAGCCCACTCTACCCTGAGTAATGAGTCAGATCTTCCTAAACACTTCGTTGAAGTTTGTTTACAGCAATGTCACTTGCTACATCAGGGGGAGGAGGTGTCTGTGTTTCCTTTTTTTTTTTTTGTAAGGAAACACAACTGACAAAACTGTCGACCCTTTTTGTTGTTTTCAAGTTATATAAACAGACTTAAGCTGCAGGGAGTCTATTAATAAAGGCCTACACAACAAAACCATTTACAATCTTCAAGGCAGGTTTTAATCTCACAGAAAAAAAAAAAATCGATTTTATTTAGAATAAACTAGTAGAGAATGGAGATTACTCCAGGGAATTAGTCTTTAAAGTATGATGGAGAAATATAGATTTTCTTCTGTACTGGAGTATCATGCTGAAGTGCACATAAGATGTGCCATAACAATTACATAAGGACTTATATTAAAAATCCAGGTTTATTAACCCTATAGATTTCTAGAAAAAAGTACTTCTGACACAAACAAGTAAAAGCATAATTACAGGCACAAATACCTGGAAGAAAAAGCTTAGAGCCTTGCAAAAGTTCCACTGCACTAATGAACCACTCCAACAAATCCCAGGAGGTTGAAATATATTGTGTGTTGACTCCAGTGCAGAAGAACTAACCTTGTGCCCTTGCTTTCTGTATCTGTAGCATCTCCAAGCTGTCACAAAGGGACGAAAAAGCAGGGTAAAGTTTTATTAATACAAGTTAAATGACCACCTGAAATACAGCTGCCAAGACCTTCACTCACAGTTGGTGACACTTTGTCTTGGAGGCTGAACCTTTTTCAACAACCCAAACAACAGAGATTCTGCTTTTGATTGTACCTGTACCAGTGTGCAGCTGAATGTCTCTTCATCAGCTACAGGCAGAGAGAATGAAGCTGGTTTTGCTGAACACAGAATTTGATGCATTTTCACTCAGTGTAGACAGTACTGGGATTTTAACATTGATAGCTCAGAAAAATCAGAACGACTTTAAGTCCTGACACTCTACATTTGCTTGTTATCAGGGTCAGTATTTTACTTTCTACCTTTAGTTTATATTTCTTTAAGTCAGGTGAGTGAGACCTGAACTCTGTGTCTATTATTACCACTGCAAAAATGAAAATTTAAAGGACCTTTTGATTCACTGAGAAACAAACAGCACAAAGGCTGTACTACTTGCAAACCCACTTCTCAGCTCTTCATACTCAAACTGCCCCTGCTGCAAGATCTTCATCAAGTATCTGTTAAAACCTTCTCCTAACTCCTAATTAGGGAAAATTTTAATTTCTATTTGCAGAAAGTACAAATCCACAAGTGCAGTGGCAGCTTAGGGTCATGTCTGGTTAGGAGGAGTGTTTTGTAGCTATTGGAGATTGCTTACACTTTCAGTAGTCATTTAGCTTGTTTTTTAGATGAAGATGCAACCTAAAAACCCAATCCTGAATACTTGATGACTCTCAGAAACAGCATTTTTAGCTGTCACAGCCACTCTGGGCAGAAAGAGATCTTGCACCTCAGCAAGGAGAGAAGTTCAAATCCAGAGCTGAGCTGTATCTTCTAACTTCCTTGTCTTTATTAAATTCAGATTTATTCACAAATATATAACAGTGTAAATTCTGCTATTGCTGCACAAATATTCTACCTGCCTAGAAGTTGCTATATTCTTCCTTTGTTTATACTTTAATTTGATTTTGCTCCAAAACAGGCATTTTCTATTTTCACAGGGAAATTTAGTTTTCTAGTGGAACTAACCTCCTCTCCATCTGTAGAAATTACTTGTTGACCCTAGTGATACAGGAGCTTTTGCTTCAATGTCACATTACTAATAGTTAAGCTAATCTTGGTATAAATGACTTTCACTAGAATAAAGTGAAGCTGACACAGATGTAGCTTACATGGTTTGAAACCAAATTCACACAGGTGTCACAAATTTACACGGGAGGGCTTTACCTGCTGTGACTGATGCTGGGAGTGAAGCTTGCACTGTATTAAAAGGTACTGCGTTATTGTTCTTGTGGGTATGGATGCATACATACAGATTTGGGTATCAGTTAACACTTCTTCTATACACCTACATTTCTGCATGAAATTGGTAGCTATGCAACCGCTCTGCCCTGAACAACACATCTAATAACATATCAGGGTCTCTGCTTACACTGTTGCTGTTTCAACACCGGCTGCCTTCCATCCTCCTTCATCCCAACTCCCCTATTCTTTGTTGTAGGAAATAACAACCCAAACAACGGCAATGTCTCTTTTCCTTATTGGTAAACATTCTCTGGGCACATCTGCTGTGATGATGATAAGGCAGAGGTCTGCTCTAAAATGGGAAAAACAGAATGTCAGTTTACATACTGGCCAGAGAACAAGAAAAAGAACGTATGCGCTCAAGCAGCAAGCCTGTTTCTATCTTGCTTCATTGTCTTAACAGGATTCTTATTGTGTTTATATTTAGAGACATGGGAAACTGTGCTAGCCATGCTACCCATTGTTACTTAACCTCAAACAACCTATATAATATGCTATCCACTAAGGAGCCTGAATATAGATGCTAATCAAGGTGGTTGAGCAAGATATAGGAAAATACAGCTCAGTGCTTCCTCCTTGTTTGGGAAAAAACAAACAGGAAATCTCCCTCTTAGACTCACCTCGGGGAAAATGGGGGGAGGGGGGGTGTTGGATTTGTTTGCACAGGCTCACACATGATTTTAGCTCTCTGTTGTGCACCTGTTTGGCTTTTTCATCATTCATGCCAACAATAAATGGATAGAAACACTTCAGCAAATTATTTCCCAATTGGGACACTCTTTTTCTTTTCTTTTTAGGAACACTCTTTGTTAGAAAACTGTATCTAAAAATGACAATGGAAACCTGGCACAACTAAGCGCTGAATGTGACTGGCTGATCAGCAGCATGTTGCTTTTGGTAAGGTGTTGGTGTGTTGTGCTTGGGCAGGCTTACCTGAATGCTGTAAAACCAACAAAACGTTATCAAATAACTTGACTCCACATAACTGATATTAAATTGGATATAATGTTCTGATGAAAACAGAACCTTGATTTTTTACAGAGTCCACAATTGCAACTCACATACAGCAGCATTGTAGAGGACTAACAGTTGCAAATGAGCCTGAAATTCTTAGTACAAAACCATTTCACATGCAAAAAAGTATTTACAGTGTCTACTAGTTAAAAATTTAAATTATTTAAACAGCACATTTCAGTCTTACTTTGTCTTCAGGATCCGCAGTATACACGCCTTTCAAATCAGCCAAGGCTGACAATCTCAAATCCATTAAAGCTTTAAATTGACAAATTAATACAGAAAGCCTTCACCTCTTTCTGTGGTGTTCTGTCTTGTCATAAATATAGCATTTGAGATTCTTCAATGAGTATTGGGGTTTCCTATAGAAAT
Organism: Psilopsiagon aurifrons; assembly: GCA_025447955.1. NCBI lineage: Eukaryota > Metazoa > Chordata > Aves > Psittaciformes > Psittacidae > Psilopsiagon > Psilopsiagon aurifrons. The sequence goes on from JAOEHY010052444.1 coordinate 19,392, forward strand.
CTTCAAACCTTGGCCATTTAATTTAACATGAATTCATAACAGTCCCTCTTATAGAGCAAGAGGGAGTCTGCAATCAGAAAGCAGTACAATCCTTTTTCTCTGAATTACTTGGCCCTGACATATGTATGGCTGTGAAGATGGCCTTACATAGATCAGGTATAACACAGGCAATGGGACCTCACACCAGAAAAGTATCTCTCTTAATAGATAAGAAATTGAAGGTAAGGTTGCTCAGTTTCTTAGTGAGCATTCTTCTCGCTATTTCATCTTGTCACCCAGTCATCAAATGTGAGATTGATATAAAGGAGAGTGAAAAGGCTGGTGCTCTTTCTTACCTCTTCCTTCATTTTTAAGTACCTCTGGAATACTCCTGTGCAAAGATTCACAGGAAAGTAGAAGACATGCAAAAGGAACATCAGTCTCCATGGGGTAGCTCAGGGAAAAAGTGATCCTACATTGCACCTTCTTACTCCACATGCAAGGAGAGAGCCCCTTCCTGTTAGTTTCCTTTCTCAGGTTTCATGTGTGTATCATACCCAGTAGTCTTGGATATACTGCTTGAAAACAAACTAATTTCGGGGTAAAAAGCCAAAGGCTGGCCTCCTTAGGAATGGCTGCAGTAGGTTTTCAGTTCGATTTTAAAACCAGACGTTTATTATGTTTTATTTTATTTTAATTATCCTCCCTGCTTTCTCCCCCACCCTTAGAATCTCCCTTTCTTTCGGGTGGTGGCACTGCTGCACCACTTGTGGTACTCAGTGCAGCTTCCTGTGCCAGATTTTGGAGTGTATCTTAACGAGCAATTAGAACAGTTTTCACTAGCTCATGCTGTCGGCTTTCCAGCTCCTGCATGATCCAAATGGCTCTCAGGGGATGTTACATTATGGTTGGTTTGTTATTGTTTGTTCCAGGCCAGTGCCGCTAGACAAAAGCATTATAAAACTGGTGAGTGGTATTAATCACAATTTCTTAGGTGTCTATGCCTGCAATGTCCCTATTCTCACTTTCCCATTTTTTGCTTAGCTTTCATTTTGTTTCGAAAGAACAGTAAGGATTTAACGTACAGAGTACTTCATCGTATAAAAGCTCAGTGATAGGCCGAAGTGTTTGTGAGGTTAAATAAAAAAATTCTGAAAGAAAAATAAGCACTGCATTTCAGCAACTCCATCTCCTTGTTAGGCAGGATTGGATTAGTATCTGAGAGCTTCCTTGCCAACAGCCAAACCCCACCAGCTTTGAGTATTTTAAGGCCCTAAATTCAACTGAAGCTCAACTACTTACCCATTGTGTGTCTCCATATCTGACTTGAATTCAGCATACAATGCAGACTGTCCCCTGCTGTGCATCCCCAAAACAAGCCCCTTTGAAAACAGTGTTTATTTCAATTCAGTTAATCCTGATCATTTCAAAACTCAAATAGTTTTGAAATTCACTGAGATGTACTCCCATGCCTGTGTTAAAAAGACGGGTATTGGTCATGTAGAGGAAGGAAAAAAAAAACAGTAAATGTAACTAATTTACCCCATTTCTGATTTTATAGAGCCCAGGTCCAGTGGGGTTTCAAACCTGCTAATTGAGGTGATAGTAATAATGGCAGCCAGGTAAAGGGCCCCATGACTGGAAAAAGGGAAATATAACCGCCACTTTCAAGAAGGGGAAAATGGATGAGCTGGGGAACCACAGAGCAGTCAGCCTCACCTCTGTGCCTGGCAAAATCTTGCAGCAGATTCTCCTGGAAGGCATGCTAAGGCACATGGAAAACAAGAAGGTTTTCCTAAACCTTCTAAAGGGGAAATCCTGCCTGACCAATCTGGTGGCCTTCTATGATGGGCTACAGAACTGATGAACAGGGGTAGAGCAGTTGATGTCATCTACCTGGACTTGTGCAAAGCGTTTGACACTGTCCCACATGATGTCCTTGTCTCTAAGTTGGAGAGACATCAATTTGATACATGGACCACTCGGTGGATAAAGAACTGGCTGGATGGCCGCAAGCAAAGAGTTGTGGTCAATGGCTCAATGTCCAGCTGGAGACCCGTAACGAGTGGTGTCCCTCAGGGATCAGTGTTGGGACCGATACTGTTCAACATCACTGTCGGTGACATGGACAGTGGGATTGAGTGCACCCTCAGCAAGTTTGCCAATGACACCAAGCTGGGTGGTTTGGTTGGCACCCTGGAGGGAAGGAATGCCATCCAGAGGGACCTTGACATGCTTGTGAGGTGGCCTGATGCCAACCTGGTGAAGTTTAACCATGCCAAATGCAAGGTCCTACACCTGGGTAGGAGAAATCCCAGGCACAGCTACAGGTTGGGCAGAGAAGAGATTGAGAGCAGCCCTGAAGAGAAGGACTTGGGGGTGTTGGTCAATGGAAAAATGAACATGAGCCGGCAGTGTGCGCTTGCAGCCCAGAAAGCCAAACGTATCCTGGGTTGCATCAAAAGGAGTGTGACCAGCATGCTGAGGGGGGTGATCCTGCCCCTCTGCTCTGCTCTCATGAGACCTCACTTGGAGTACTGTGTGCAGTTGTGGTGTCCTCAACATAAAATGGACATGGAACTGTTGGAACAAGCCCAGAGGAGGGCCATGAGGAAGATCAGGGGACTGGAGCACCTCCCGTATGAAGATAGGATGAGAAAGTTGGGGCTGTTCAGCCTGGAGAAGAGAAGGCTGCGGGGAGACCTCATAGCAGCCTTCCAGTATCTGAAGGGGGGTTATACGGATGCTGGGGCCGGACTCTTCACTGAGGACTGAAGTGATATGACAAAGGGTAATGGGTTAAAACCTAAACAGGGGAAGTTTAGATTAGATGTAAGGAGGAGGTTTTTACTGTGAGGATTGCCCAAGGAATGGGTAAATGCCCCATCCCTGGCTGTGTTCCAGGCTGGGTTGGACAGGGCCTTGGGTGACACGGTTTAGTAGGAGGTGTCTCTGTCCATGGCAGAGGAGTTGGAACTAGATGATCTTAAGTTCCTTTCCAACCCTAGCTATTCTATGATTATATGATTCTATAAATTACAACTTTGGCCTGTCTCCCTCTTGGGTCTTTTCAGTGCAATGAGGTGGTTAATCAGTTTTGTAAAAAAGAAGCCCTCCAACTGAAAATCCACCAACACGACTGAAAGTCCTCTAAAAACATGAAAAAGAAAGAAGAAATTACCCCTTTTGCAGGATGGTTAAAGGCAAATAGACAGATGTTAAACACGCTTTGCAGAAAGGACCAGCAATATCTAGCAATAATAAGCCTGCACCTGCAATTTTACATCTTCAAAATGCTTTGTAAACATTAACTAATTGATTTAGTCAGAAAAACAACTGTTTTCAGTGTAATATTAAGTGTGTAGTGACAAGAGAACAAGTTATTAACTAAAGGAAGCAATTTATTTTAAAATCTATTATCATAAATTATACTGTTCTTTTTTTTTCTCCTTTTTTAAGTTATTCCCTCTGCAATCTGATTAGTGCCTAGATTAATTTGCTCATGATTTTCTGGAAATTTAGTAAGTGCAAACTTAATAGGAGGCTGATAGAAATGTCAGAGGTAATCAATGCTTTAATGGGCATGAAATCTGGAAAAATACCCAGTCAGAATAGATGCACAATGGCCTTTGTTAAAGCACTGGGGTAAAGGCTTACCATATTAAGCTTACTTCTTTAGATAAGTTTCATAAAATGTGCACTGCGAATATTTCCTTCTTTCTAAATTTAGAGGGACAAAAGGTCTATCAAACCAATCGAGCACTTCTTAACTCCACGCATTCTATTATTACCTACCTGGGTTTTACCAACATTTTTAAATAACGGCATTTTCAACTGAATAGTTGCACAGAAGATTTTTCTTTTTTTAATGTTAATAAGTAGCTCGTATCATGCCACATCAGGACCAAAGTATTCTAGAAGTTGGGGCCATTCAATTTTTATTTTTTTCCCCCTTCTTGAATTGGTACAAAAAGTTTATTCTCATTCTTGGTTTGTCTGCTCTTTTAAACAAGGCCTGATCTGATCTCTGAATCAGGTAAATCCTATTAGTCTCTTTCAGCCATGAATACAAAGGAAACATTCCATAATCTGTCCACAAGAACCTAATCCAGGACTTTTTCTTAATGGAATATGCACACAGTGGTAATGCATGGAGAAATAAAGTTGGAAAACCACCAGTGAATCTCAGTTTACCGCAAGAAACTGTAACACTCCTGTCTGCAAAGTCCCTGCCATATATTTGAAATCAACTCTGGAGGAGATCCTTTCCCTCTCTCTCAACGATGAAGTTCTGGCTACTGCACTCACACTGGCCATCCTCATGTTAGCTCTTGTACTAGCCAAAAAGTAAAAAACATTGTAATGCTGTCTGGCTTGTAAATGAGAGAGACAATAAGGAAAGTCTGAGCCTGACAGCCAGCAGTCCATGGTGATTACAGAGAAAAGGGACTGCATTTTTTACTCTCTTTTTGTTATTGTTATTAAGGTCAGTGTCATCCATCAAGATGCAGAGTTATTTCTAGCACAGTTTCAAAGGTCAATTGGTCATGTGCAACGACAAAAGAGATTCATGGAATAATGCACCCCAAAACTGGGGAATGTGCCTTTTCACTTTCTATTGTCATGCCCCTACTCATATTTCAATGCCAGAAGTCAACAAAGAGAGACATTTGAAAATACCGGCTAAGTAAACAACGAGAAGAAACCGCAAGTAACTCATTGATGTCGTTTGAAAGCCATGGAAATTCTCCTTCTAGGCTACCATTCCCTTTATTCCAAATATTCAGTCAGTTTTTAGCCAGGAGAAATATTTCATTGGCCTCCCCATGCTACAAAGTGTCAGGCTTCTTAAAAAGGCTCCTGGTCCTACTCCAATGAAAGTTTAATAGCAAAACTTTGAGTATAACCTCGCGTGCTATGATTCACTTGGCTGGCACATTACTATCTTTGTCCTTCCTTCTAGGAGATTGCAGATGAATCTTTTCCTGAGTTTTAATTCAGGGAAATCTTGGGCAAAATCAATATCACCATACCTGCCACATTTCTACTGCAAGAACTGCTGAAATCGGTAATAAATGGGTGAAGACTGAATCCAACAACCAGCAGGACACTGAATGAGAAATTTTGCTTTTACCCTCTACTATGCAATGGCTGCACAAATACAAAGCTGCAGTTGCTTCTGCCACCCCCATCCATCTCTCCTTGATAGGAGAGCAGGAATATCAGTGCTTCCCATGTACTAAAGCCAGGCAAAGGAAAGTTCACTACCAGGCATGTGAAGCCTGTACAAGAGGCCCCTAACTCCTATACTCCACTGCTGTGTGACAAAGAAACTCAGCAATTGTTTATTTCTCAGCGAATAATTTTAGAAACGAGGACTCTTTCTCCTAATGAGTTACAAAGCCAAATTCTCTGGGAATATAAACAGCTTGATTCAGAGCTACAATTTGTTTCTCTTTTGAACTGATCTATCTATGCCACACATCATATGGGCTTCTCAGCCTGCAAGCCCTGATAAATGAAATAGGAGCATTATCTTTCTGAATTACCTACCAGTGGTGTGGATCAGTACCTTCAGTATTTCCTGTGCAGTTTAGTTTATTTCATGTGATAACAGATTGCTTGCAGACCACACATATAATGTGGGCGCTCCTGGAACTCATGGTCACCACTGATCACTTAATTGCAATGCAGTACCATAGAGTGATATGAATATTATATGATAAATAATTACCAAGTAAACAGTTGTATTTATTTCATTTAATTTTGCAGCTTTACAAAATTTGTCACACAGTAATTCATAAATTGGGATTAAACAGGTTGTATGTGTGGTAACAAAGTGTTGGTACAAAAAGCTGCAGTGAATTTCTTCTCACTTCTAATGGTTGCAATATAAAACATAGAAAGCATATATTGAAGGATTCATTATACCATTCAATTTGGAGTACAACCACCAAGAACAGAAATAAGTTTATATGGAAGGATTTACTTAGAAGTGGATCTAGGAGGCACAAGACAGTTGTAATCTCCCCATTTGTGGCAAAGCTCATCATTCATAGCCACAATGCGTCTTTACCCAGCCCTGATTTACTAAACTACAGTAAATACAAGACTGATCTTTGAATGGATAATATTATTCAGTTAGACACAGCTTAACAGGAATCAGAGATACATGCATTAGGTGCATTGTTAACAGCCTGTTTAGTCCCACTTTAGAGTCAATTACATACTGACGGCATATGTATCCACAAAACAGCTCACTGAAGTAAAAACATTCATTATTTAACTGTAGAATCAAAGCAGTCACTTAGAAAATATGAGATTCTGAAAAGCTGGAGACATTTCTGGTTTATCTTTGTCAAAGGCTCACTCCATTACCCATTAGGATGGGCAAGACATACTTTACCAAACATTGCACATGCCAGCCTGTCTCCCCCAACAAAACACTAACCCCTCTTTTGAGGCAGAATCCCATTTAAACACTCACAAGGAGTCACAAGGAGGTTATTCTTCTGTGTTCCCAGGGTTTGCCCTTCCTAGATAAAACCAGTACTGTAAACTCAGCAGGAGATAAAGACAAAGTTCTCAAAACCAATGACTTAACTATTGTCCCCTGATAGCTCTGAAGTGTGGGCTCCAGATAAGGCACTTCTCAGCAACTATTTCTTTTTTCCTGTTTCTTCATCCTCCCACTGCCTTTTAGACAAACACACTGGGTTAATGCGTTCAATACCCCAATAACATACAGGTTAATATACAATATTCAAAAATAATTGTAGAGCAGCTTCAAATTCTGTCATCTGCTTTCAGAGCTTTGCTAACGATCATGAATTAGAGGTACAACATTTTAAAACACCATTATAGGCTACCAGTTATTGTCTCAACTCCCCTGTTACACTGTGATTACCCCTATGAAAAAGATTCAAAATATATATTAAATGATTACTCAATTTTTGCCTCTGCAAAGACAGAGATAACTTGCCCTATTGAGGCATATTATGAAACTGAGGTGCAGGATTCCTTTTCTTAACTCCCCTTATTTTAGTTTCCTAGACAAAGTTCTCCAATGAGAGGACTTTCTTTTCTAAAATGCCAGAGATCTGCAGGCACTAATGGGTCTTAATGCCCCTGACCCTCCTCATCTGGGACCAACTCCCCTGCCTCTGGGACTGGGTGCTCCATTGAAGTCTAGGCTTTCAGCCCTTATCTGAGCTGTTTTGCAAGTACACCTGTTTCCAGCTCTGCCTCTTAGCTGGATCTTGGATCTCCATGGTAGGCAGCTTGATGGCTTCGCACCTTCTTCAAATGTATGTTATAGACCATCTGTAAGTCCTGTCTTTGGCCTCACCTCCTGGTTGAACTTTAAACCCCTATTTGTAGCCTCGTTGCTAGTTCTGTCACTGTCACCTCTGACTGGGCTCCGTGGATCAACCCTGGAACTGGTTTATTGCTTGCCTTGTCTGGGGCTGTTGATAGACCCTATTACCAGCTTCTGGCTCTGACTCCATGGTGAGAACCCATAGGACTGTGCTGAGATCACTGAGGGCACAGCCTCCCTGTGGGTCACCCTCTTCATCAGGCTCACCTTTGGTTAAGTGATAGCAGGCCCTTGCTGACACAAAACAATAACCTATAAACGTCTTCTGATAGCAGCAGTAATGATTTAGTTTTCAATCTTGGAGAAAACTAAACCAGAAACATGTGAAACTTACTTGTGTTTCCTCTTTATACAACTGAAGGTGAAATCAACTGTTTTGAAGTCCTACTCAATCCTCTCAACAAAGTGCCTTCTTTTCCAAGTGATTAAGACACATTAGCTCCTATAAATAAAATTTTATATGTGCTATTATTACCAAAAGCCACAAGTTTAACTTAATTGTTAAAACTTCTCCAGATGAAAATATAGAGCTGGAACTTTCAAGCCCCAAAACTTTCACCAAATGTAGGACTTAGCTGAAAAACATAATGTGAAAAACAACCAGGCATTTGGGATGAAATCCTGTGGCAGGTTGTATGTCTCCTGGGTCCTCTCCTTTCTTTTCTGATCCCACAAGTTGAGGATGGTTGGCAGTCATATCCAAAGGTCACTTATCTCCAAAAAATAACACTCATTTTAACTAAGGCACTCACATGACCACCTACAAGAGTTGACTCTATTGACATATATGGAAAAGCACATATGTTATTGAGGGGAAAAGTGAACTTTCATGATTGGAAAAAGAGTTAATTTTACCTCCTTAAAAAATGCCATTACATGTCAGCAGAGTGCTTATAGAAGATGGAGATTTGTCCCAGCATTTGTATCTTTTCTTTGAAAAAGTATATTTATGCTGCACAGAGTGCCTGATGTTTAAGGATTTGTATTGTCATGCACAACTTGGAGGAGACAAATGAGAGTCAGGTGTCAAATTTTCAGTAAGCAATATCATATAAAACATAATCTTAAAATTTGTTAGCAGAATGTTAGTTATTTAAGAACTTAATATATCAGCATATATAATCAATGTGTATGTGCTGACATACAGATATGCTCCTTAGACATTTTTGTCAGCAAAATGGTAGGCCTCTATCCACCAGTGAAAATCTACACTCCATTCATGTCAGCAGTCTACATGTGGCACCTAACTGTTCAACTCTGATGGGAAGAGGCTCTTCTCTTAAAAGTCACATCCTGCCCCATTATGCACTGTTGTAAAATTAGTCACCCCACTGATTTTAGTGGTGTTATTTTTTCATTATGTGACCACCCATGAGCAGATTTGCTGCTGTATGACCTCTGAGTGTCACTCCATATTGACAGAGCTACACTGACTGTTTGTCAAACATTAAATTGATTTTTAACATTGTTTTAAAGGCCTATGAGGTTGTGCGTAATTTCATAAGTTATCTATTAAATTGGATTGCTGACTCTAAGCTACTAATATCATTCAATTCTGATCTATTGATCATACAAAAAATGCAGGCTAAAAATATGTGCAACAATTGCTATAAATCTCTATATGGCAGACACAAAATGCACTGTTGGTCAAGGTTATGAAACTGAATTAATGTACTTCTTTCAGTCTAAAGAACTCTATTCCTGATAACTTTATCCTCACAAGCAAAGACAATTTTGTATCACAGAAACACAGTCATATTTTATTTTATTAGAAAGACATTTGGAATGTATTTGTATATATGATCCTTTGTACATTTGAATGCTGAATTATGATGAGTTATGTCATTGATAATTTGTTTTCTTTGCATGGTACAGCATAGCTTTTACAGACTGATACCAGTTTAAGTAAAAACTCACATTTCAACTTCAGAGAAAACAGAGATACTCTGAAAGATAACTAGATAATCCCTGCAGTATTTTGTTAGTGGCATACATACATGGTAAAGATGACTATACAGTCACATTCATAAATACTATAATTTTACAAAGATTGCCTTCATATTGTGACTCAAAGATGACAAATTGTATTAAAGCATTACAGACAAGCACAGAATTCACTGAAATTACAGGGGAAATCAGCAGAATAAACATGTCCAGCCTTTCTAGGCTCTCCTGCTAAATTTGTTCAAATAAGAGAGAAGATGGAGACAGTGAAATCAAATGGAGAGTTCACAGGACTTAGCAGAACCTCCTCAACTGGGTACACCCTAGGCTTCCCCAATGTCCATTCAAATTTACCTAAGCATCAGTAGATGCCTGCTATTTAGTTGATCTTTTGGACTACAGGTTCTCAGTTTACCATCTCTTATCAGCGGTAGGCCCAGGAATCCCAAGCCTGTTTGTTTCAAGTAAGTCCCGTCTATCCAACAGGTTCCCAAGAGCAATTGCCATTTGCAGTTCTAGACAAAATAACAAATCATTACTTGCATTTCTAAGCTTAGTGTTTACATCTCTTTAATCTTCCTTAGAATTCAGTCTGAATCTTAAAGGAATCCTGATCTCTTCACTCTAAATTTTGACTGGTGATCTGTGAAGGCTCAGTCCCATGCCTACTGTCAGTGCTCAGCCATACTCTTGTGTCTTTCCCTTCCCTGTGTTTCATATCCTTGATCTCCCCTTTGCTCATCAACTACCTACTAAACCCTAATAGGTGATTTGTACCCCTTATCTGGTAATCCCTGAAGAGTATGATCTCTCTACTTATACTAAAGAATATTTCTCATATCTGGTATAAACATTCCACTTTAAATGCTTGAGCTTGGGAGATGTTCTCATCTTTGCCCATGATTTAGATTGCTGCAGGCAGCCATTATCAGGGAGAGATGGGTCACTTTCTGCTGTTGCTGAGTCTCTTGTCAGCACAAAATACTCCAGTACCACATACTGGGCCACACTGGTGCCAGGCCTTAGCCAGCAATCCCAGCACAGAACTGCACAAGGCACTGAGCAGGCAGCACTTCCCCTCACTTTGCACCATGTGACAGAGTCTGGAGAACAGCCAGATAAGCAGCAGATCCAAACCAGCCAAAATAGGGATGTCTGGGTAGCCAGAAAGAACTGCCTCTGTTTCTACTGATTTTTCTTTCCTCTTGCTGATTATTTCCTCCAGCCCCCCTCACTTTTTCTACACCTCAGCTTTGGTCTTCATCCATAGCTATGAAAATACCCTTCCTTTATTTGTCTCCCTTGCACAATTCCTTTCATTTTCCACTGTGCAGACTCATGCTTCTAATGGAAAGCTTCATACTTTCCCTTTCAAAAAATCCATCTTTTTACTCGTACTCAAATTGTTCCTTCAACTTGTATAACATCTGCCTTGTGTATATCTTACTTGCTTTGGATGGCCCTTGGAGCATTTGAATCATAGTTGTGAGCATGACTATAATAATTAAAATTGTAATAATAACAGTAATACTAATGATGATGAAAGATGGTTTATTTGCTTGTGATAAAGTATTATTCCAGCAGACCAAATGAAATGTTACCATCCTATGGTTGTGTTTTACTCCTAAAGAAGACTAGAGCTTGGACAATGCGGCTTAATGTAGACCCAGTTTGCATTTACAAAAAAAGCTGTCAATAACACTCCACAACTGTCACTTTTATAACCTGACTCCCCCTCCCATAGCACTACCTCATTTGTAGCCATGGTGAGTTGCCAAATTGCTTTATTTCCAAAGTGCATGACTACATTTTTTAAAAGCCTTTATGTGCAATATATTCCACAGTGCTTAGTCTCATTAGTATTGCCTCAGCATGCATAGATTCATGACCAGCATCCTTATTTCATAAGGAGGCATCCTTTAAAGAAATTGAATACTAAAGGGTCTATACATCAATGTTATGATGCTGTATTTTTCATGAAATCTGTAAATAAGGTCAACAGGGCAGGGATATACGAGATGACAGAATCCCTAATAGTTTTTGAGGAGCAGGCTGTTTCCCTCTAAAAAAGTCAATTTTCTTTTGACCCATGCCTATTAAAAAGCGTACTTTGTATAGCAGAGGGAAAGCTCAATTCCGGCAGTTTTCATGGCTTTGGGTAAATGCTGCTAAGATGATGTATGCAAGACTAGCTGCCCATAGCCAAAGAAGTAAGGTAATGAGGACTCTGAATCATTGTAAGTGGCATTGTTTGACTCTGTATTTTAGGGTCTCAAACATGATGAATTCGTAACTAAGACAGTGTGGCAAGAGAGAATAAACAGCGGTGTTGGCCTTGTGAAAGCTATAATTTAGAGAGCCAAGAATGCCATTTCTATTGCTGCACGGGAAAATTTAAAGAGCTTAAGCTTCTTCCAAGACTTTGGACCCAATCCTGATTCCCTGGGAATCACTGACTTCAGCAAATGGAAGGTCAGACTTTAATTCACAATAGAAGGATTTGTAGTTTCTCCTCCCCACTTCTGTCAGCAGCTAATCAGAGCCCATTACAGAAAAAGACATTGAGCTCAGGTCAAAGGTATAAATGGGATCCAGGTCACCAGTGACTGAAAATCACTACAACTGGGCAACTGAGAAGCAAACTGGGGAGTGAAACTAGCTCAACAGCTCTACACCATACAGAAATCACGGCCATAATGAGAGAGGCAAAAGCGGGGAGAAACAAAAACTGATTGAAGAATACAGAGGTGTGAAATAGAGAAGCAGATATATACGGAATCAAATGAGTCAGGCAAAAGCAGAGCATAACCTGCAATATAATTCATTATAGTTTATGGCAGAGTAGGGTTCTTGTTTATCTCTCAATCCAAAGTCCAACAGCAAGCAGATCAGATATTCAGGCCAATATCATTCTTTGTCTTAGCTAGAATGCAAAAAATGAGAAGAGGAAAACTAAATTAACATGAACAAAAGAGAACAAAATTAGAGTGACCAGAAAAGGGAAAAAAAGTTATAACAAGAAGGACATAGTTCCGCAGTCCATCACACACCTGCTTTCTGTTCCATTTTTATGAAGTTCACTCCCTTCTGTCACTAATGGACTTGCATCCTGTAACTGGCCACAAAGCACAGGACATTGGAAGAACAGGCTAACAAAAAAATGGGTTATCATTAAAAAAAACAAGAAAGCTTTGTGTTTCTGCTAATGAATTCTTATTGTACAGATCAGTTGGTCCATAGCAACTTGAAAAATGGTTTCTTTCAAGACAAAAATGACATGCCAGTGATCAGTGAGTCTTTAGTTTATTCTCATCATCTTTTATTTACTGTTCTTTTTGACAATTCCGATTTTTTCCGTCCTACTCCAAAATGTCATCCTCCTTAAAACTGTACTTCAGTCTTGTTTCTTTCTTTCAAGATTTTATCTTATGGCTCAGTCTCTGTCTGTTAGCCCATGCAAAACTGTTTACCTTCCTTTTGTTCAGAGATGTAGCCACATGTTCCAGGAACCATTCAGGTGGGGAACCCACCTGCTGAGTGTTGGAGCCAGTTTGACTAGCATTTCCTTTCCACACCAAAGAAGCCACATAATCACTTTGTCACTTCCCTGGCACCTCTTTTACTGCAAAGGACTTTCCCTTTTAGAATCCCCCCCTAATTCCTTAATTGCTGTCTACTAAAGACCACTTGTTTTGCAGTACAGATTAGCTTTGGTGTTTATATAATACTTTGGCAGAGGATGATTTTTGTTTGAAATGTGCAGAATTTGTTTTACAAGATAAATCCCTCCTCTGTATCTTTGGCAGCAGTACCTTATACTTATCACTGCATTCAGCTGAGTCTATTACCACCAACACCAGCAAAAGAATATTGTAGCCTAAGCTCAGTCCTTAGTACTCTTTATTGGAGAAAGACACAGAGAGAATAGTTGACCTACAGAGAAACTATTACTGGCATTAGCAGGAGTTAGACACATAAGTGGCACCATTAAATCCCTCTGCTTTCAGTGGATTTCAGGATTCCCACTGTGACTTGACTATTCAACCACCCCATGTTCCAAAGAATCATATAGTGTCTCAGGTTTTCATCCATACCTAACATACTAATTAAGTCTTATAATCTCAGCCAGTCAGCTAAGTAGTTTTACAAAAGAGACAGCAGACAGCAACTTTAGACCTGAAGATATCATTCCACTTTTATTCTTGTATGATTATTGTGGTTGGCACACAGAAATTAACTGATTTTCCCAAATAGCCTTTTCCTACCTGATCTTTCCACTGCATGAGATATGACATAGTTTCATATCCAAGAGGGCCATAAAAGTGCCAGTTCCATAACTGAGACCTGAACACACCTCCCTGAACAGCTTCTGCATTTTAGCGTTGTCATGTAGTATCTTCTTCACCACATTGTAGTTTATGTTTATTAAAGGAATATAGGAATTTATCATTCCTGAACAGTCAGACAAGTGCCAGACAGTTATCTGGTAGTCCTTCCAGCTTTCGTCGTCTTCTGGGAGAGATTAACCTTAAAGACAATGATAAAGAATAGTCCATAACTTGTTAATGCTCTTTATCATCCATAATGCTCTTAATCATCCATTCCATAAAGGAATGTTGGCAAATACAACTTTACTCTTGCAAAAGTTTTGCTGAAGTGAATATTCCCATGATGTACAGGAATAATGAAGCAGTATCTTCCAAAATTGTGGCCTGAATGAACTCAAGAGTCAACTCCTCTGCCATATTTTGGATAAGTTTCTCAAAATTAAATCACTTCTTTGAGACTCAGTGTCTGTTTAACAATCCTTCAGCACCTTTTAAAGTTCATGGGCATCTGCAGTTAAGGAGTGATAAACAATTCTATTATAAGTTGATTGGAGCAAACATGTCTGTGTGTCAGACTCCTGAGCTTTATTTTAAACGAACCTTTGGCTAAAAAGCTGTTACACAACTATTAAAGTCAAGTGGAATCCTTTCAAAATGATGTCTGATTGAGATGCCTGGGTATTCAGCATTTTATCTGTAGGCCAATAAAATAGAAAAAAAAAAAAAGCCTTTAGTTTGCATGCCCTCTTTATGTTCTAACAAAAAATATTTAAAAGTCTTATCCAGATCAGTTCAGTCTTTGTTGGCATTTGGCATTAGATTTCCTAATGTATCTCCTGGAGACCTTCCAATGAATAAAAGAAGGGAAGAGAGAGAGAAAGAGAGAAGAGGGGAAAGAGAGAGAAGAAAGAAAGAGGAAAAGAGCATTTGATTTATGTTATTTCTTTGTTTTAATCACTTCTCTCTAACACAGCACACAATGAACTCAGGGTTTCAGGAGTAAATGCTGAAATATTATAAGCAGTTGGAACGGCTGTGGATTCTTCTCATCTGTCATGAACTGCAACAGAGCACTCTAACAGAAAAGTGGTATTAGTTTCAAACTAAAAATAAATCGTCAAGCCAAGTCTGTATCTTTAATCCTACCTACATTGCCCCACCAATGACCTTCCCATGGCAAGGACAAATCATATTCTATAGCGAATTTGTAAATGTAGTCTTCATGCTGGCTCATCTTGGCTCTTGTGGGAGAGAAAAAAAAAATGTCTGATACTTCATACTGAACGCACCACATTAATATTTCAGACTTTGGCAGTGTTAAGCGTTTCTCCATCACAGTCTAGCCAGACTACTTTCATATTTAAGATCTGAACTTGTCTACAAGGAGTTTTAAAGGGCTAAGGCATTAGGAACTGATGCCTGTCTCTAAAGCATTCATGAAACCAGAGGGAAAAATAACAGAATCTCACTCCAGACATGGATAGCAAACAAGGAAATATCCTTTCTTCGTGATTTAAGCCCCTCACGTAGTTCGCTCATTCACTCCCCCCTCTTTCTTTCCCTCAGCTCCTGGGCTGGATGGGGAGGAGAATCAAAAGAATGCAACTCCCACAGATTGAGATAAGAACAGTTCAGTAACTAAGGTATAACACAAACCACTGCTGCTA
>JAOEHY010052449.1:0-15574 GCA_025447955.1 Psilopsiagon aurifrons
AAAGGAAAAAAAACAACACAGCTCCACACCGGCTACCAAGAAGGAGAAAAACGACTGCTACTGCCGAACCCAGGACAGTCTCCTTAATTACTGCTTAATAAAAGGTCTGGTAGTGTGTAAGTGCAGCTGGATTTGCTAGAAGCTTTATTTATGTGTGTCCTTGCAGGTGAAGATACCACCAGTTCAGTTTTGAGTTAGAAAATTCACCCAATAAGGGTTTCTTTCTTCTTTTTTCTTTCTTCTTTCTCTTTAGTGAAAATAGTTGTAATTGTTTAAGTTTATGTCTGTTTACACTTAAAAAAACCCTAAAAAGATATTACTTGTTCTTGAAATGCTATGGGTCAGTTGGGACTTAAAATTCTTATATTCCCTTATATAATAAATGTTGAACACTTTACAGTAAAACAAACTAAGGAAGTGAAGGCAATACATTTTCTCACTGCCAGGACCAAGGAGACCTTCAGTCTTAAGAATACTAATGAATTTTTGGAAGGTGCAAGTTGTGAAACTTTTAGTAAATGTCTATTTGTGGGTGTGTAGAAATCAAATCAAAAAACGTTGTTGTTTATTATTTTTTCTTTAAAAAAACAGAAACCATTTAAGATATTTAAGAAGTGCATACAGAATATTTCATTTATGCCCAAGTAATGATATGCTAAAAAAATTGTGTTTAACTGGATAAAAAATACCAGCAGTATTCAATAGGACCTATGCATAAATTCAGAAGTATTTAAATGTTCTATTTTTAACGAGCACATTTATCAGAGTTTTTCTGATTTTGGGGAATTACTTTGATTTCCTTTATTTGAAAGAGCAAGATGGTGATAAGTCTGATAACTTCAACTCATGAAAATCGTACTGAAGTCAAAGTAAGTTAGATACTGCATTGCTGTGTTAGACAGTGGGACTTTTTATCATTAATCACTCTTCTAGCCAAAGCCCTCCTGTTAGTTTATTTCATTGATACAGACTAGCAGTCCTCACTAGCAGCATTATAAAACATTATTCACAAACACATTTGTTATGGAACTGGCATAGAGCATTCTTTGTTGTCCAATTCTCCTGTTGATTCTTTTCATCAATCATAAATTATTTGATTTGAATGTCAAGTTTCAGCAAGGCTGTCCTTTTGTCAAGTTGAAATAGTGCTGCAAAGATTGTTATGCATTATAATTGGGATGGGAATTAAACTTCACCTGTAATTCTCAGCCAAAATCTGTCTGGCAGTATTCCCTTGGTAAACAAAAAGATTTTCAGTTTAGAACTTGATTGTCAGCATTTTTAAGAAAGGTGCAATAGGTGTCACTTGGAACATGCTCAAGAATTCAATTTCAAGCAGAACTTTAAGGAAGAAGGATTAAAATTTATAAAATAGGACCTCCAAGAGAAAAACTATGATGGAAGGGTAGAGCCTACAGCTGTCTGTATTAACTTTAAAAATATAAACCCATTTTTGTTTCATTACTTCTTAGTAGTGATAATCCCAGCATAGAAGTGCATTAATTGTTTCATTGCTGGATTATATTAGGGAGGGGAAAATCTGACAGACTAAGACAAAGCTGCTGAAGCTTCATGCACTGAAGTACAAGTGGAACTGAAGCTGAGCATGCATTCTCAGCTGGCTCAGGCACACACACATGTCCACAGACAGGCACAAACATGCAAGGCTATGGTGGTTTGACTTTGGTTGGCTGCCAGATCCCCAACCAGCCACTATTTCACTTGTCTTCAACAGGACTGGGGGAGAAAATAAGATGGAAGAAAAAAATCAGCTAATGCCATGTTCACAAGCTCCTCAGCAAACTGAATGTCTTGGGAGGTTGTATTTTACTGTGCCCTTGCACAGGTTGAGGGTGAAGGAAAACTGTACTTTATAGTTACTGAGAACCTGAATTGTCACCCTGAGTTCCCTGTCCACAACAGCATGTATAATTTCTAGTGTGTCTGTTTGGAGAAGTAGTTTATTATATGGTCACTTTGAAGAGTGCCATGGACATGGGCCACTTGAGAGTGAACAATGGTAAAACATTCTTCCAGCCTGAAGTATGGTATTGAGGACTGTGTTCCACAGAGAACATGGGGATAGTACTAAAATGATCAATTCGGGTTTGCAGTGTGTCTCCTCTAAACTGTGCAATATGGTTTCTGTTAGTTCAGAGGGTCTGTCTTCAGTGTCCAAAGAGCAGTATGACTTGCAGACAAATTGTGATGTGTTTGGGAGTGTGCAATAGTAGTGCAAGTATCATGGCTGTGCTCACACTGGTGTCTTGTGTGGCATTCTCTTGTGCTACAGGTGATACCTATAATTCCATGCTCCTCTGCAATATTTTTTATGAAATCTTGCCTGTATGTGGAAAGTCTTTTACCTGTAAGGAACGTTTGGACTAATTTGTTTTGCAAAGTATTTTGTTGATGAGCAAAAAAAGCTTTTGTTCATTGGCTTGGCAGCGTCACTGGTTTAATTATACGGAGCAGTTTCGAAGGCTTTTATTTCTGTTGCAAACCTTCCCCATAGGAAGGAATTGCAGCTCAATTTTCTTGCATACCCAGCCTTACAGGCCATGTACAATTATATAACCAAGAGAATTCAGCTTTCTTTCTCCATTGAAATGCAGTAATTTCCACTGTTTTTGTTTAGCACAGTCATCATGATTTGATGAACAGCAAATAGTTTTACTTCATTTTCTGTTCTATCTTCTGATTCAGCTCTCTACATGCTACTTCAAAGTCTTTTTCAATTGTTAGTAGTTGAATAATCCCCTTGTTCTAATTTCTGTTTTGGTCAGGCAATGTTTTTACCTACAAGTGTTTTTCCATTATAGTTTATTCCTGGGCCAGATTAATTACATTTCTATGCAATTATTTACTTTTTCATCGAGAACAAATACAAAATTAATCCACAGAAATGCAGAGTATTTCAAGTATGCTGGTTCAAATTTAATTCCACACTTCTTGTGTGACACTAACAGACTAAAGATGAAACTAAACATTAATGTTTGCAGATGTTAATTTCATCTCAGAATGAAGTCTAAAGCACATCCCAGAATCTGGACTATCATTTTATTCCTGTTAAGTATTCAGGGAAAAGTAAAGCCAGAATAACTGATTTATTTATTTATTTATTTATAAACCTTACTCTTTGGACGATGGCATTTGAAGTTTAGATTACCACAGGAACTGATGGAAGATGTGCAATAACATTCATTATCTCTCTCTCTTTTTTTTTTATTTTGAATATTCAAACTTTGTTTTACTTGTAGATCATGTATTAGGCTGTGTTTTATATCAGAAAACTTGATATAAACACTCAGTTATATTTATCTATTTCCAGGCCTCTCTGGGAACATGCAGTTATTACTGTTGCATAACTTGGGTTAACTGATTAGTTAAATTAAAGCCTTCTCTTCAAAGCTGCTTTCCAGCTGGTTGATCCCCAGTCTTCACTGGTGCATATGTTTCCCTTTCTGCTCTCCACAAAATGATTTCAGAAACAGAAGGAATAGTGTTATCGGTACTTCTTTCCCTCTGAGTGATCCCATTCTTGAGTGAATAACTGCAAAGCAAAAAGCTAAGTATTGCTTATTGCAACAAGCCAATGACTTCTTTGTCTCAGTCTTCACTGGCAAGTGTTGAAAGCACACTGCCCAAGTCTTGAAAGGCAGACATAAGGACTGTGAGAATGAAGATCTTAGGCCCACTGTAGGAGAGGAACTGGTTCAAGACCATCTTAAGAACCTGAATATGCAAAAGTCCATGGGACCTGATGAAATCCATCTGTGGATCCTGAAGGAGGTGACAAGCTGTGAAGCCACTGTCCCTCATATTTGAAAAATCATGGCAGTCAGGTGAAGTTCCCAATGACTGGAAAAAGGGAACTACAACCCCCATTTTCAAGAAGAGGAAAATAGATGACCCAGGGAACTACAGACCAGCCAGTCTCACCTCTGTGCCTGGCAACATCTTGGAGCAGATTCTCCTGAAAGAAGATTCTCCTGCTAAGGCACATGAAAAACAGTGAGGCAGGTGGTGAGACACTAGAACAGATTGTCCAAGGAAGTTGTGAATGCTTCATCCCTGGCAGTGTTCAAGGCCAGCCTGGATGAAGCCTTTGGTGACATGGTCTAGTGTATGGTGTCCCTGCCCGTAGCAGGGGAGTTGGAACTGCATGATCTTAAGGTGCTTTGCAACCCTAACTATTCTATGATTCTGATTTTGTGATTGTCAAGCAGATACAGGGCTCATGAAATTTGGTAAGTTACTGTTGTGGTTTCAGGTAGGACAGAATTATTTTTTATCCTAGTAGCTGGTTCCATGCTGAGTTTTTGCTTTAGTCTGAGAATAATGCTGATAACACACTGATGGTTTAGTTGTTGCTAAGTAGTGCTGACCTAACTAGACTCAGCTGTATAACAGAGAGTAACATCTTCTCAGATGGTAGCCAGCTGACAACTAGTGTGGCTGTAGCTGTGAGTTTAAGTTATGCAGCAACAGTGTGTGGTGATGTCCTGGTTTCAGCTGGGATAGAGTTAATTTCCTTCCAGTAGCTGTTGCAGTGCTGTGTTTTGGCTTTAGTCCGAGAACAATGCTGATAACACACTAATGTTTTAGTTGTTGCTCAGTAGCACTTACCCTGATCAAGGACTGTTCAGTCTCTCATGCTCTGCCAGTGAGGAGAGGCACAAGAAGCCAGGAGGCAGTGGAGTCAGGACACCTGACCTGAGCTAGCAAGAGGGCTATTTCATACCACAGCACATCATGCACAGTATGGAAACTGGAAGGAGTCACCCAGAAGGACTGATTGCAGCTGGGTATCAGTCAGTGGGTGGTAAGCAATTGTACTGTGCGTCACTACTGTTTGTTGTTTTTCCTTCCCCTTTTGTTTTATATTATTTCCCCATGCTATTTCTATTATTATTATTAGCAATAGTAGTAGTATTGTACCTTAGTTTAGTTATTAAACTCTTTTTATCTCAACCCATGGGTTTTACATTCTTCCAGTTCTCCTCCCCATCCAGCCTGAAGGAAAGGCAAAGGGGGGCTGAGCGAGTGCCTGCCTGGTAGTTAGTTCCTGGGTCCAGTTAAACCATGACATTTGCTAAATAAGCAGACAAAATAAACTGAAAGCAGATGTGACTATGAAATATTTGGCCTGATAAGAATGTGATAATTATTACATCAGCACCAATCAACTTTCTGTGCTGTGTTTATTGCTCAAAAATCATGAGTATACATAAAGTTCTGGGATAAATTATCCCCTTACCTGAGGAAACTAAACAAGTAATAAGTAAAAATAAGCAGGTACGTATGTTGTGGTTTTAAAGAACTAGTGCTATCTATATTATCATCCTCATGTGGCAAAACATGGGTAAACATATGCCTAAGGATGAAGCTTCATCAATGAAGCTTTATGGTTAGACTCAATGATCTTAAAGGTCTTTTCTTTCCTCAGTGCTCTGGCTGCCAAATCTCTCTTTTTTAATGAAAGCATCAGAATAAATGAATAAAGAATTGATCTTGCCTATAATTAGGGGGAGGGGGGAGCTCTCCCAGGAATACAGGACAACCTAGTGAAGTTTACAAGGCAGAAATATTTGAAAATCATGGCAGTCAGGTGAAGTTCCCAACGACTGGAAAAAGGGAAATATAACTCCCATTTTCAAGAAAGGGAAAATAGATGACCCAGGGAACTACAGAGCAGTCAGCTTCACCTCTGTGCCTGGCAACATCTTGGAGCAGATTCTCCTGGAGGGCATGCTGAGGCACATGAAGAACAGCGAGGTGCTTGGTGACAGCCAGCATGGCTTCACTAAGGGGAAATCCTGCCTGACCAATCTGGTGGCCTTCTATGATGGGGCTACAGAACTGATAGACAGGGGCAAAGCTGTTGGTGTCATATACCTGAACTTGTGCAAAGCTTTCGACACTGTCCCACATGACATCCTTGTCTCTAAATAGGAGAGACATCAGTTTGATAGGTGGACCACTCGGTGGATAAAGAATTGGCTAGATGGTCACACACAAAGAGTCAATGGCTCAATGTCCAGTTGGAGACCAGTAACGAGTGGTGTCCCTCAGCGATCGGTGTTGGGTCCGGTCTTGTTTAACATCTTTGTCAGTAACATGGACAGTGGGATTGAGTGCACCCTCAGCAAGTTTGCTGATCACACCAAGCTGTGTGGTTCGGTTGATATGCTGGAGTGAAGAAATGCCATCCAGAGGGACCTTGACATGCTGTGAGGTGGGCTGATGCCAAACTGGTGAAATTTAACCATGACAAGTGCAAGGTCCTACACATGGGTCAGAGCAATCCCAGGCACCACTACAGTTTGGGCAGAGAAGAGATTCAGAGCAGCCCTGCAGAGGACTTGGGGCTGTTGGTTGATGAAAGAATGAACATGAGCCTGCAGTGTGCGCTTGCAGCCCAGAAAGCCAACCACATCCTGGTCTGCATCAAAAGGAGTGTGACCAGCAGGTCGAGGGAGGTGATCCTGTCCCTCTACTCTGTTCTCCTGAGACCCCACTTGGAGTATTGTGTGCAGTTCTGGTGTCCTCAACATAAAAATGACATGGAACTGTTGGAACAAGTCCAGAGGAGGGCCACGAGGATGATCATGGGACTGTCATGACATGTCAATGGACATGTCATTATTGTTGTTGGTGGTAGCAGCAGTGGTTTGTGCTATACCTTAGTTACTGAACTGTTCTTATCTCAACCCATGGGAGTTACATGCTTTCCATTCTCCTCCCCATCCCTCTGGGAGAGGGGGGAAGAAGGAGTGGGGGAGATAACGAACTGTGTGGCTGATTTACGGCTGGGCTTAAACCACAACACAAATGAAAAGGAAACAAAAGGATTTTGGCATTTATTTTAATGAAGGTGAGATTTCACCCTGGAAGCATTATAGCTTCAACATTTTTTTTTGTTTGTTCTTCTGTCTTTTGGATGGAAATGAAATCTCTGATTTACTTCCAGTGCTGGTTTTTTTTTCACTTTTCTGTAGCTTTTCAGCTGCAAGAGTCCTCATATTTTGCTGCCACCATTTGAAAACATACCTTTCTGCTCAGAAGGTGTGTTTTGACCAATACTTATTTTACTGAAAAATTATGTAATTTCTCCTTCAGATGATGGAGTTTATCAATGACTTTAATTAGAGGAAGGCCATTTTGAGACTTTTTGAGTATTGCAACAAGAAATATAGAATTTCTTATAACTAAAGCTAAAAATTTTCTGCTACTATTTACTCATTCAAATTTATTATTATGAGAAGGAATTTGTCACCTTTATGCTGCATTGTAAAAAAAAATATTGTGTATATATATAAGAATTGTTCTGCATATATAGAAGTAATACAGCATAAATCAAAGAAAAACATTGAAAGTTATTTCTATTCTGCTTTCACAATCAGATTATAAGATTATACTAATTCTGATTCACCTATAATGTTTTATAGGTGAACATTGTTTCACCTATAAAGCTGTACTTCATACATATACAGAATAAGTTTTTTCAGATCTCAGAAATTTTTAAATAAGGTTTTGTTTTTTTTTTTGTTTGCTTATTTTGTTTTTTATTTATTTTTTATTTGTGATAAAAAGTGGAATAACATCATTCAACAAATACCCTATGTTCCAATAATTTCCTCTCTAGGCAACCATATTATATCCATCCAACACTAATCCATCTATGTCCTATATTGGTCATCTACTCAACAAAAAAATTACCAGAAGTTAGAGAAAGCTTTCCCATCAATCTATTTTCATAGAATCATAGAACAATAGAATGGTTTGGGTTGGAAAGGACCTTAAGATCATCCTATTCCAAACCAGTGCCTTGGGCAGGGATGCCTCACCGTATACTGTGTCACCCAAGGCTCTCTTCAAGCTGGCCTTGAACACTTTCAGAGATGAAGCATTCACTACATGTGCCAGCACCTCACCACCCTCACCATGAAGAGCTTCTTCCTTGTATCTAACCTGAACTTCTCCTGTTTAAATTTGAACCCATTCCTCCTTGTCCTATTACTACAGTCCTTGACAAAGAGTATCTCTCTGGCATCCTTGTAGGCCCCTTTCAGATATTTGATATTTTCATCAAAATGTTTCTTTTCAACAACCATAGAGGTAAACAAATAGATCTTTCAGCATGCAGCATTTACCAAACTGAAAGGAAGTGGCAGCATCAAAAATGTGGCAGAGAAAATGTATCTGTTCTGCAGCTCTCTGTCATTCTTTATCTTTCACATCAAATGATGGACTAATATTACTCTTACCAATATAGTCATTTATTCTCTCAGCTCTTCAGTGTTTGCCTGATGTAAGGGTGATGCAGACTTGACAGGTTATTTGCACTACAAAAAAAAAATATTACAATGTGAAGTCTCCTACCCACATATAATAAGATAGGGTTGGTAACAAATGGGTTCATGAAAATTTGGAAAATATTTAAACGAATGAATTCTAACGTTGCCACCTACCTTTTCTGCAAATATCTGACATTTGGTGTTCACAGTTTGAGTTGTGTCCCTATTTCATGTATTATTTCATATAAAGTTGATTAACTTTATTATCAGCTGATTTTCAGTGTGTGTGTGCGTGTGTGTGTTTGGAGTTAACAAGTCCCATTAATTTGCTGCAGGTATAAACTAGGGATAAAACTTTACAGGAAGTGAAATTTTAATTAGATTTCTATTATTAAAAGAAATAGAACATAGCATGTGCATATAGATCTAATTTTATTGAAGGCTGAATTCTTCCCATGCTCTGATCAAAGGCAGATGCAGTCTAATATGCATATTGTGAAATGCTCAGTTGATCATCTGTGACTTGTGGTAGGCATAAACATGTCCTGTGCCAGCTGAATATAATAGAGTGTGTAAGGAGATAAAGCATTTTCTTCCCACATTTCCTCCCTCATAAGTCTACAAACCCACAAAATACATTACAGTGTTGGCAGTATGTCGCTAATATTAAGACACTGCCCTTTGAAAATTTCCACATGAAAAATCTGAAAGGAGTTTCATGTCAAGTCATGTTAAAAATCAAGAAGTCCTGCTACTCTTCCTCCACAACTTGGAAAACCTCAACTCGACAGAAGGAGAGTGAGAAGCTGGAAGAAGCAAAATTTGTGTATACATACATATTCATCTTCTGTATTGTAAACTGAGCTGCAGAGAAAGTTTGGCTACCAGGTGAAGGCATAAAGATTCTGTACATAGCGAACTTCCACTGCTTGAACAGTGAGTGCAGTATGTTGGAGATACAGTGTTCCAGGATTTGATATTCTCATCAGCAGTCTCTGTCATTATTCACTGTAACCAATTCAGCAGAAGTGGAATTGGGTGGAAGAGATTCAGAAGATGTGCATCACTGGTGAATGCTCTTCATTTGGCCATCTATGAAATGCTTGGAAAATTTTTTAAAAAATTGTCAGCAGTGAAGTTAAACATTTTTTGTGGGAAAAAACCGCTGTCCAAAATGCAGTGGTGAAAATCCAGTTCTGGCAAAACTGCTGTCGATCTCATGCTGTTAATATCAATCTGTTCCATAGTTTCCAACTATCATACTGACCCACCATACTCTTTATTGAGTCTTGTAAAATGGGAAAATAGGGAGATTTTTTTCAATGTAGGGAGATTTTTTCAATCAGATAGTGTGTCAAGGAAGACCCTCAGTGAAAACTGACTCCCTATAATCTGACTGAGAGTAGTATGGATTTTCTTAATAAATCAGATATTGCCTGAATATTTTAGTGCTATGTGGTATTAGCTATAAAGCAAATGTAGTGGGTAGAATGGTCAAAAATCCTTTTGTAACAGAGATTACTTAAAATAAGGATTTTATATAATATTTAAATATGTGCTACCTACCTGAGTTAAATCAAGACACTTGCTTATGAGCTGAATAAATAGTTTCCTCTCACTTAGAAGTGAAAGTTAGGCTTCAAAAAATGTAACCAATTATAGAGCTCTTGAAGAATAATTCTGTGAGAGCCCTACTCCAGAGTACTTGTGGGCACAAGTAATGTACATTTCTTTTCCCAGATCTTATTAAATTTATGGCTAGTTGACTGAAATATAAATCCCTCACTAATGGAATGTTTGCTCTAATTGTAAAGAAGTCTGAAATTCAGAATGAAATCTTCAGAACACAACTGTCTTCATCCATGTCTGCCTGTCACTTTGAAGAATGTCTCAATTTTGCTTTACTGCTAAGAATATCGTTGTTATTCTTTCAGTGCAATCAGAAAATGATAAATTAATGTGTCCCATTTAGCTCTGCTACAGCACAATCTACTCTAGGAAAAGTGGAAAAGAATGTACTCTGATTTTAAACAGAGCAATGGCAGCCGTGCAGGATTAGCATGGCAGGAAAGATTCCAAGCAATGATGCTTTGAATTCCATAGAAAAGAGAGCTGTGTTTTAATTGTCAGGGTTGTGTGTCATGTGTGGGTGCAGAGACCTTGTTATGTGCAACAGAAATTCAGAAATATTTAACCTTGTCAGGAAGTTGCCTTGGAATTCAAGGAGCTGGGAATTGTCCTTTGATTGTTCCTTACATTACATGGAACAGAATTGCTACAGCTATGTGGATGTGGCTGAACATGAAATGAATTTAAACCTGGAAATGGAAGAAAACAGAGGTTTTGGAGTCATTTTTGTTTTCTGTATTTTGGAATTTTCTGTGAATTCATCCTCAGCAGATAAACATTTACAGTGGATAGTAAATAACCTGGTTATTAATTCTATAAAAGAAATCTGTTACTGTTATATTTTCTAAAAAGGGAAAAAAAAGAGGAGAAAAATAAAGGTGAAATTTTCAGTTTTCTTATAAAATGTGTGATGGTTTTAACTTATTATTTTGCAAACTGAAAGTTTTGCAGAAAAGTGACCGAATGATACTTATTACAACCTTCCTTTCAAACTTTAACCTGTAATTAATCAGAAGTGAGGCCTATAATCAGTATTTTGAATTTAGGTGTTACATTCAACTGAGATAAAACAAGTTTACGATAATGTCTTTCAATAACCTTTTGTCTCAGCCTTGCTCGCTTTCTCCTGCTTGTCCTCCTGCATCAGTTTCTTAATTTATGTAGTGAAAGACTATCTAAAGATTTATTTTAGAGGATGCTACTTTTAATCACAGAATCCCACCCGGAATGGTTTGGGTTGTAGTGGGCCTTTAAGCTCACTCAGTTTCAACCCCTTGCCATAGGCAGCGACACCTTCCACTAGACCATGCTCCAAACTCCACCCAACCTGGCCTTGAAGGCTGCCAGAAATGGGACAGCAGCATCTTCTCCAGGCAGCCTGTTACAGTGCCTTGCCACACTCATAGTGAAGAATTTCTTCCTCAAATCTTGTCTAAGGAAAAATGGAATACAGATTATCTGATACAGGTTTTATAGATGAAAACCCCAGAAATATAGCAACTAAGTGAATGCTGATTGCTGCTCCAGATTTTTAATAGTTGCATCAACTAACATTAATACTTTTTAGACACTGTAATACAGATACAAAGTATTGGTTTAGCCAATTATATAATTTTTAAAACTAACACAAATTTCTTATTGCTTGATATAATCATTTGAAATAAGAATCCCAAAGAAATATTTCCAAAACAATTCAAAAGATTGTATTTCAAAATGCACTTTTTTATATTTTCTGAGAAAATCCATGGAATACTTTCTTGAACAGTTATAGTCTTGTCCACAAGGTTAAACGTGATGAAATGCTTTGTTTTATCAGTATAAACACTTATGTGGCTCAGTTGTGCTGTATGGTTTCTTTTGTTTTCCTCAGTCAGTTTGAATTTAGTGGCTTACACTAGTAAAATCACAAAGCATAGAAAAACATGGAATATTTTCTTTTTAAAATTATGAAAACATTGTAACAACTTCTTTGAAAAATAAAAGTAGATTTTTTTAGTGGTCTACACTTAGCTCATCTTTTGTGGATGTAACCATTCCCTGATGTGCCAATTCTTGATGAGCTCATTAGCAGAATTAGCTTCTAATTGTATGTATGTACATGTTACTGCATGAACGTAGTTCTTTACTATTATAGACATCATTTTTCCTGTTGTCAATAAGCTAACTTGGAATTCTACAATATCATTTATTTAGTGATATGTTCATTGCAGATCTAGCTTAAAGGTTATACGCTTTCCGATTTTCAGCTCTATTCTTTCTTTGATTATACCTTTTCTCATTTTCAGCTGTGTTCTTTCTTCTTCTAGTCCCATTTGATTTTCCTCTCCACACCTACTGTAATTTCAGTTGTCTAAGCATCTACACTTTAAAAGAGTAAACAACAGAAAAAGAAACCGGTTTTAGAGGCTTTAAAACATCCGCTTATTTAACAGACACAATTCAGAACACAATCACATAAATAATCAAATTGTCAAAACTAGGAACTTAATTGCCTTTAATCTGTGAGGAGTGAGAGCGATTTGGTAGAGGCAAGGGAAAATGCAACAACACCCCCTTGTTTGGGTCTGCAAGTTACTGAACAGAAAGGTAGATTATTTCAAATACAGTTAGCTTTCCACACTAGTTTTGTGTGAATCTGAAACCAATGAAGAATGGTGTTTATTCTTCTTTCTTCTTTGCAATGGGTACTCTAATGCAGACAGGACTAACTCAGTGAAACCCTAAGTGAAATAGAGAAGGTAAAATGGAAAACTATTGTTCAATTCCTCTTCTAAAATAAGGAGTAGAGACATTGTTATCGTGTGGCATATTGAAAAAAAAGAGAAACACTTACAGAGTGTGGACTTTGGCTGCAATGTTGTTTTTTTCAGAAGTCGTTTCAGGTTATATGAGTTCAGAAGGAATCTTTAGAAATTTGTTGCGAACAAAGTCACTAAAACCCATTGAATTCCAAGGTACTATCTTCTGGCTCCTGAGATCCATAAATTTCAGACTGATGGACGCTAGGAAAGCTTACAGCAGTATTACTACATGCTCACTCTATTCTTATATTCTTACCAAGGTATTCCATCCTGGACACTGTTAGAGAATATAGGGTTAGGTAGGCCCTCTGTCTGGCTCTGTTTTCTTGTATGTGACTGTTTTGCCTCCAGTTTTTCTTATCAGTATTATTGTCTCAGTCACTCTAAATAACCTTATTAAGTAGCTATAAGTCATATATCTTTTCTCTCAGATGGTATCAGCATCCTCTGTTGCACACAAAGCTAGTTACTTAGCAACAAATGAAATTGTGGATGTCATTTCAAGTATAGTAAGGTCTTCACAAATTTACAGGCCCTGGATTTAAAACTCCACAAACCTAATTTCTATAGTTTGAGTACAGAGGCCATGATTTTAAAGTCCTCCATGAAGAATAAAGGGCACTAGTAATAATGCCTACCATTCTTGTATTTTGAGTATGCAGTCACTGTTTATCTGTTTATTATGTGGCTGTGATAGGCAAGTGCAAGTGAGTGCTGGTATCCGTCTCTTCCACTGTTTGTTTTTCTTATGATTAGAATGATATTTTTAGAGGCACCACTGTGCTTTTGAAAAAAGTTCAGGGAAAAACATGAGAGCATCTGTAGTAAAAGAATTAAATTGTGTTGACTTTATTTCTTTTCATTGCTTTGCTCTGTGGGTCATGAAATCATCAAACAAATAAGCATTCTTTTACTGCTTAGTATGTGACTGTACACTACAGCCAATCAGGATCTGAATTTATATGGAACACAAATGTGGAATAATAAGAATGGAAATTGTGTGTTCTAAATGTCATTTAGTATTTTGATCTTACCCTGGTATTTCCTACTGAATTTCCATGAATAATAGTGGTCACACACAGTGTCTTGTAATTTCTTTCTTAAAAAGACATTTGGTGACAGAAAGGATTTTAAACAACTGGAGAAAAACTATTTATGGAAGTAATGTTTACATGGCAAAAGTGGTAACCTCAGGTACTTTTCCATTCTTCCTTATTCAGGAGCTTATTCCGCCTCTTATAGAGATATGTCTCCTGCATAGAATTACTTTGTGATAATCAAAACAAAGGTTTGTCTACATTAAGAACTGTGTCCACTATAACTTTATATTGTGTAGAGTGCCCATTTGCCTCCACTTGGAACTCTATTTCTTGGCCTGTGTTTCTCATGACATGGAATCTGACTTTCCTGTAACCTTGCAAATAACCCAAATCTATCTGCTGAGCTCTGTTCTGCAGCAGGCGACTTACATGATAGAAGATAAAATATTCCATGAGAATCTGAAGCCAGTGGTTAGGCATCCTGTTAGATATCTTCATTTGTTTATATCTCAGCTTGCCACCTTGGCCATAATACATATTTCATGTACATATAAGCTGGACATGGCAAGGTAAGTTAGAATGAATCCTGGGTGGAACATACTTTAACACCTGATGAGCTTCACATGGCTGTTATCAACTACTCATAATGCCAAAAACCTGTCTAAGCTACTGTGTCCCACCTGACTACAGTACTGCAATTGGTCCTGCTGGGTAAACGATTGAACAAATGCTGTGTTTTTACCAGTGATTTAAGCTTTCAGGAAAGCTGATTTCTCCTAAATTAAAACCAAAAATAAAGAACATCTCCTAGTTGAAGCAAAGTATATGTTGCTTGTCCTGTTTTCTACTCACTGAAATACTTTATTTGTCATTTTTAAATATTTTTGGTTTTACCTTCATGAAAAAACCCAACCTGGAAAGGCATACTTTTCTGCTCAGAAAGTCTGTTTTGACCAATATTTATTTCACTGAAAAATTAATTATTAACCAAAATTTTTTGCCAAACCCTCTGCAATCAAAAATAGAGAGTGAAATTTGGAGGAAGACTTAATGATAAATAGGGTTGGTGTTCACTCTAGCCCTGGAACTGTACCCATTGCAAAGATCTGGAATTATGTGTTGCAGAAGGAATACAGCTTGTAGTGTAAACCAAGCATAGGCCAAAATAGTTCTGAAAAGTCTCTAAGAATATGCTATTTATTCTTAAGAATTGTTTAGTGAGAGTTCATTTCTGCATTGGTAAAGACATGTATTGAACATTGCTTATTCATCAATGTATTTGCTGTTTAAACGAATCTGTCAAGTGCTATTGCTGTTTGCAAGCATTAGATTTCATAAGAAAACAAAACTTACAGACTTTTAAATATTTCATGACTTGTCCAGCCCTAGATGAACTTTCAGTCTGTAAAGGTACCACAAGAAATAACATGAAGTCTAAACAAATCCAAGAAACTTGCTGTTTTCAGCTCTTAGATATTATGGATAATCTCCAGTTGGGTGAAGAAAAAACCCTCACCTTTGAGAAAGAAACTCAGGTTTTTTATGAACCACCTTTACTACTCAGCAATATGAGGCAGATACAAACAGTTCTAACCCTTTCCTGCTGCTAGGAAATAGAGATGAAGAAAATTAAATGACCTGTCCTCCAACAGTGTTGACTACCCGTGATGAATGATGTGTTTTAGTGTTTGGGGTTTTTTAAATTTCCTTAAAAAGCATTGTTCAATAAGGAGTGTCGTGGTTTAAGCCATAAATCAGCCACGCAGTTTGTTCACTCACCTCCCCTTTTTTCTTCCCTCTGCTC